>CAXAKX010000222.1:0-109275 GCA_963969525.1 Ontholestes murinus
CTGAATTTCTTCTTCCCCTTTTCCCCAATCTCCTTCCACATCTCCGCCTTTATGCTATCCCTACCTGCCGCCTTTCCATTCTTCACCTCCTCGAAAGCCATATCCACCTCTTCCTCTGTGAACTCTTCTCCTCTTTCACCACCTCTGCCCACTCGAATCCCTCCTGGTACCATCTTTGTCCATTCTTCCAGCGATACCCGTACTTGCTTGCTCCTTTCCCCTCTCCTCAACACCCTCCACATTTCTGATGCGTTCTTACATTCCCTCAATTCCTCGCTCGCTTTTTCCCCTGCCTGCTGCTTCTTCTTCTCACATATGCTTTCATATCTCCTTCTTAGTTCCGCCACTCTCCTCTCTCCCCCGCCGCCTGCTGCACACTCTCTCACTGCCTTCCTCAGATCCTTTTTTGCCTGGATGCATTCCTTATCACACCATGTGCTACCATCCCTCCTCTCCCCCTTCCTCTTTCTTCCGCACCCCACTATTATCTCCTCCATTTCTTCCATCGTACTGACCTCCTCCCATTCAATCCTATCCAACTTTCTCCTCATCTCCTCCATCGCCTTTACGCCGCACTCCAGCCCCTCGCTTTGCTGCCCCCTTTCACACCCCTGTCCCTTCTCAATCTAAATTTCCACCTTTAACGGTAGGTGATCCGACCCCAACCTCTCTCCTACCTCCATATTCCGTATCTCTCCTCTTGCGATTCCCTTTACCACCACATAGTCTATCACCGATGCCCCTCTTACCCCTATGTACGTTTTCTTCCCCTCCCAATCTCTCTCCGTACATCCGTTTAATATCTCCCAACCTTCTTTCATCACCCACTCCCCCATCCTCCTTCCTTCCCCGTTCACGCATTTATCCTGTGACCTTCTTTCACTAATTGAACCGTCCTCCTTAATTCCTCCCCCCGTTTTTCCTATTCTCGCATTAAAAATCCCCCCCCACTATCCAACTCCCTCCTTCCCCCGTTCTCTCATCAATCTCTTTCCTTATGTCCCCCCAATTTTTGTTTACATATACTACCCTCACATTCATTTGTCGTCTCCCTAGCTTGTATTTCAACCACACTAGCCCTTCGCACCCCTCCATAAACTCTCCCTTGCCTCCTATTCTGCCTTCTCTCCATTCCACAATCATTCCCCCCTTCGCCCTTCCTTTCTTCGCACATTTTGTTGCCCCCTTCATTTTCCATCTAAACCCTCCCGGTAACCATCCTTTCACTTCTTCCCACTCCTTCTTTACCATCCATGTCTCCACTATCCCCACTATGTCCTTTATTCCTGCCACATTCCAAAACCCTAAATTTTACCCTTTCATGTCCTTTCCCATGTACTTGTTCATTTGCTATTCATCTTCCGTCTTCTTTCTCGAGAGTTTCTTGTATTTGGACTTTATTCCAGCTATATTCCAACACCCTAGCGTTATGCACCCTTCATTACCCGAACAATTATTGTTTTCCAATTTGCCATTATTCATCTTGCTTACAGTTGTCATTGTCATTTTATTTGTGCGTATTGTGTCTAATGTTGTTGATCGTTTTTTTGAATCACTTCTTCTTCTCGTGCCTTTTCCTTTTTATCCCAAACAAACACCTGTATTTCTCAGAGAACTTTTTTCTTTCATTATCTTTTGCTTTGCACTCCATGACTCCACTTCTGCAAGCACCATTTTCTTCTCCCTATTTAACATGTATTATTTTCCTATTGTTGTTTTTAAACTTATTACCAAAGAAAAAAATTAACGAGCAGTTAATTGCTTTAAATCCTTTAATACACCGGTATCAGATGTCAGTTTTCCTCTGCTACAGCCCAATTAACCTTACTTCTCCTAAAAAAGCATGGAGAAAATTATAGACAACAATAAAAGAAGCAGTATTCTAAAGGAAAATCCACTCTATATAGAGCAGTTCGCCTATAAACCTGTAAAATCTGACGTGGATAATTCATAGCCCCACAACAGGCATGGAAGCTTCACTACAACATAAGGGATTCTATTGGGTATTTTTGTGGATATTGAAGGTGAATTTTCTGTAGAAATGGAAGCTTTATTTGATTTCATATCGCCCATTGAAGTGATTTTTGAGAGTCGCCAAAACAGCCTGATACGGTCCTCACAACAAAGAATCAATTCCTCTCGGATAAAGCCCAACAATCTTACAGAGTGAAACAATAGTTTTGGAAAGAGTTGCTCAAATTTGTTTGAAAATGGGCTACAAAAATGCACACATCTAGCCAGACTACCCTTATCTCAAAGCATACACCTTCAATTAAAGACGGGGAATAAAAGAGCAAAACATGGTACTGGATAAACACACCAGTTAAAAGGTAATCCAAAATGTTTATTGACCTCTCAAACCAAGCAGAACTAAACAGCTCTTGCGTCTAACTAAAGGCGGGATATGGTTACGTGTCTCCTTACAGGACATTGCTTAGTGAAGTGCTATCTTCCCGAAATAGGTAAAGTGCACAACACATCCTATGCTACCAGCAGACTAGCCCTAACAGGAGAAATGGAGATAACGCCTTCTGGGAAGTTAATCGACCTTATCAAAGAAATTATCTTCCTGGGAACAATCCAGTAGTGTATAGCCAAATAAAACTGTCTAATCTAATTTAATCCATACTTACCCCTAATTGAAAAATTAACACAAATTATATTTCATTAAAAAAATGATTTGTCGGAATATTGTCAATAGTAGCTGCCATTATTCTAAGTTGTTGTCGACAACTGGACAGGAAAGATTGTGTCGCGCAGTAATCTCAATTTCTTGAGTACAAACTCATACAAATGGACCTGTGGTATCCCCAACCCCTGAAGTACGACTACCAACGATTGAAATTCCAACATTTAGCCGAAACTATGACAATTAGGCGCGGTTTAGTGACTCGTTTGTATCACTAATTCATAAAAACACAACATTAACAAATGTTCAGAAGTTCCACTACTTGCAAGGGACTCTTAATGGAGAAGCTGCAACTATTTTAGAGTGTATTCAAGTATCAGATGTTGGATACAAAATTGCATAGGAATAGGCCGCCAGAGTACTTCATATATGTTCTTAAGCTAATTCAGTGATAGGGAGCTAGCGATCACGGATCACGGGAGACTCGGGGAGAGAAGAAAGTGTCATGATGACCGGTGTCGGTGTGCGGCCCCTTAATGTATAACGCCGCGTACGATGGGTTGTTCTATCTGCCACTCCCGGAAGGGGCCAAGACCATTGGTTTTGCCGATGACCTGCTGATAGTTATCAGCAGAAAAGACATTTAGGACCTACGTGTAGTGGCGCAAAGGGCGTTCGAGACAGTCGCCGACATGTAGGACGGAGCCGGTCTCGTCGGGGATGCAGAGAAGACGGCGGCAGTTTGGCTCTTGGGGAGAAGGGCTGTACTGATACCAGGCGAACGTGTGAAACTGTTGGGCTGCGAGATTGATGCCAAGAAGAAACATTGAGACTACTTTACGCCACACCAGCATGGGCAAACTGCAGGTGTTGTAGGAGAAACGTTACTAAATTTGGTAATATTATGAGACCCAGGGCATTTTGGGGTGATACTGGCCTCAATTGCGCCACCAGACCTAAGTACTAAAGCCCGTGAACGAATGTACGAGCTGGTAGCAGAGGGACAGGCAAGGTGGTGGCTAACATGACATGAAAAAAAAAGTAAAAAAGCTTCCGTGTCCATTTCTTTTTAATACTATCCATACCTCATCTTCCAATGGATCAAAATACTCTCCTTTACTAGAGGATATTTTTCGCCTAGTATACGTCGGCAATAGTTGTTACCATCAGGTTTATGGAGTATAGAATACTGATATCAACAGCTCATTAAATTGTACCCTCTTACAATCCTCAAAGCATCTGCTTAGATTGCCCATGTGATTCTATTGGTGTTCTAATGAATGAATTTAATATATTTTTAGTTTCCATAGTTTTTCAACGTTTATTGAGTAATATTTTATATATCAAATGAATTTATAAAGGTAATTTACATTCAATATGCTTACAATTTATAATACGGTTCGAAATTATTTTTCAGTTTTCTTTGCTTTAGCAGGCGCTAGTTAATATAAAATGAATTCTCTCTCGCTTCGGCAATGCATATATGTGAAATACACCGCTTGTTCGCAATTAAACGGGTTTATTGGAAAATAAAATGCTAAATGAACTATAAATACAGTGAAATAATATGTTTATGACATTGTTTCAGCACGAAAATCCAATTTATTCGGTACATGTAAATTCAATTTCAGTGATTTACGGAGCGCGGTCATTGAGGTAGAAGTTATGTGGCAATCTAGCCAATTGCACTGTAAAGATATTTTACGGCCGGCCCCGGAATCCATCACGTTCCGACCATTTTCATTTTTTTTTTTTTTTTCGAGGGGCGCGATTAATATTTTTGTCGCGGCGGTCGTCCGAAAACTGGTAAATACACAAATTCAGCGAAAACGCGGATATAGAATCTCGCTTCCGTTAATTTATATCCTGGACCCTGAATGGGCGAACATAAAGTTTCTGCCGAAGTTCCAAGTGTAACTCGCTTACTTGCAAGGCTAAACGAGCTACAGCGCCGTTGATATTTACTGTTATGGATTCCCGAGGTTCCAAACTACCCTCGTAACCGCTGATACTGGCGTGTTCCGAACTCCAGTTTGACTTCTCTTAAACTTACTTCCATACACAAACTTAAACTCTACTAAATGTACATCTTATCTGGACGGTGGCCGCCAATTTATGTCCGACCTTGCACCCTATTCGCACACCCGAAATAATTAACTACCATCAAAGTAACACTACATATTATATATATATATATATATATATATATATATATATATATATATATATATATATATATATATATAATCCAATTGTGAATAGCTAACTAAAAGCACAAAATTGAAATACTTGCTTACTTAGATAACAATTTTTAATATAAGAATATAATAAGCTTCCTTCGTTTATTAAAGTTTACTGAGACATTCATAGTATAATCTACAAAATGACAAAATGAAAATGCTTATATTAATCGAAAAACTTTACTATAAATAGAAATTTTTAATTATGCATGCAATTAATTGATTACATTAACGTCTATCAAAATCAAAAGATACATAATATAGGTAACACCCTTCAACTTGACATTAATTAATTCAATATTATTAATAAGTGAACGAGTATAACCTTATGATAATGAAGTAATTAATTCGGAACGCTACATTAATTCGATCTTGTTTCCGTTCATTGAGCAGCTTCATAATGATTAAGTTGAATGGGCCATTTCCAGAGGAACGCCGCCCGAGATCAATTTTCTATTATGGGGAGACATTGCAAAACTCTGATTTCAACCGCACACCACCGCGTAATTAATGAACTATAATTAAACATAATAGGGAGCCAGTAAATGGTGAATAATGGCCATAATTTGGTGATACGGTATTTTCCCAATAATGTTAATAAAGAGTTACGCGGTATTTTGTGTAATAAACACGTATCGATTGTGCAACTCTGTACGAGCAATTCGATATTTTATTTTTGTAGTGAATTATAAATGTGGAGGTATTGGGAAAGCTTCCGATTCCATTTATATTGTTAATTTCAATGTTGGCACGGATGGAAATTGACTTGGTAAAATTATTAACACTAAACCTTATATAATTATTAAATTATTACAAAAATACATAACATATCCAAAAATGTCTATATAGGAGCTTGTTGATTATATATATTTGGTAACATAAGCTAGTAATTGTTATTTATTAAGTTTTGTTGTTGAAACGTTTCGTTCTGAAGATTTACGAACGTTATGTCAGTTCGGGCTCGTTTAATATTACCCATTGGAGTTTGAACGGTCAGTCCGGGTGCCACATATAATTGCCTTTTTTACCCGAGGCCTATATATTTTTCGGCAGCTGTTACTCGTTTTCTCGCAAACGACGGAAGGATTTTTTTCCCTCCTTCGGTCAGTCCACCCACCCCCTCACCGTTGTTTCATACTTGCGGTCTAATTTAGTGATATTTCCTTTTTTATGGGGCGCCTGAGAACGTTCGTCGAATAATTGCAAGTGGCCCATTATTCGCCTTTCCTTTAACTGGACGCGCAATCCGTACAAAATGTATCCGAACCACTTTCGTTTTAACCTGTAACGATGCAGAGAAGAGATGGAGAGATTACTTTATTCATCCATTGTAAATATTTATCTCTTTAGTTTAAAGAGACAGAACCTAAACATCGAACCAATTAATGAAAGAATAGTAGAGGAACAGATGGATGGTTTGGACATATAAACTAAATGAAACACGAAAATGCTAATAATAGGTTTCAACAAGTGAAACATGAGAATCAAATACAAGATAAACGAAAATGCTATATGAAGAGTACGAGGGAGGAACCAGAGAGAAAAACATGGAATTATGGAATCATAGTGCAATAGAGCGAAGGGGAATGAATTGGGAAGAAGCAAAACAACTAGCACAAAAAAATTGGAAAAAGACATATAGATTAAACGTATGTTAATATAACTATGTATGAATAACTATACCGCCTTACACCGAAAGGTAAGAAGGAATAAGATTAAATAAATAAAATAGAAAACCAATAAGTCATTAGTACTAAGTAATAATACCTCTGACTTGATCTTGGAAAAGGGCCCATTATATCTACGGATATAATCTGAAACGTAATCTTCGCCCTTTTCATCTTACCCATCAATCCAGGTCTTCCAGTGTAGTTTCTATTTTTTATGGACTAATTCTATATCAAACTTGGACAATCTAATTGTCCACCTGGCCAATCTTCTTATTGGATGCAGGAGTTTCATTTCATTTCATTTCATCACAGCAAGCTAGTTGTCCTTTATCGTCTGGAAACGGTTCCCTTCGATATATCGTCTGAATTTATCTCCTGAAAACAGCAACTCTAAACATTCCCGCTCGGTAATTATATAGTTTCCTTCTGTTTTGCTCAAGGTACGACTGACCATCCCTCTGCACTTGAGTGAGAACTGCTTTTAATGCAACTCTAGATGCGTACTGTAATTTCGCGAGAGATATGGTATGCTGACAAAACTGGAGCTTAATTAAGGCTTGTTTAACTTAAGCAAATGCTTCTTTTGTCCACATATCTTCTTTCCTTTTATTTATTGGTGTTATTATTGATAAAAAATTCGCAATAAATCCCCAATACGATGAACACAGGCCTACAAATCGTTTCATATCTGTTTCTGTATTTGGAATTGGGTAGTCCACCAAAGCTTACACTTTCTCTGGGTACGTTTTTGAACTATCAGTATTAGTAATATACAATAAATATTTTAAGGACTTGCGACAGAATTCACAATTAAAACAGCTTCCTTCAATCTCCGGTGTTCTTCAACTAATATGTTAAAATAATCGTCAAAATTATTGTTAAACATTCCATTCGTGTCCAAAAATCAAATATATAAATCTTTGCTGGGATTGCGCCGAGTTATTTAGCCCAAACGACATAACGCTGGGCGACGAGATGCTAAGTGCTGTCTTTTCTTTAGAAGACTTCTCTAATGGTATTTGCCAAAAAGCACTCTTCAAGTCAATGCTCGGTATGTATTTGGCATTTTTCTAGGATCAAACTCAAATTAGGTAGTGGGTTGGCATCTCGCTTAGCAATAAAATTTAGTTTTCTTCCATCCAAGCGGAAAGTGTATTCGCCTAATTTTTTCTTTGCCAATAATACCAATGAAGACTATGGTGCATTTTATTTAAACTTAGATGCTTTTGCGTTACTGGCGAAAGTGGATACGGTCTTTGTCAAAATGGCCTTGCATTGCCAGTGTCAATGTAATGATCATTTAAGTGGGTACGCCCGAATTCATAAGTATTCAACGTATTAAACAACTGTATCTTACACTATTTAATCTTTATTATTTTTCAGCATCTAAGCTAATTCTATTATAATGATTGCAATCATTCATTGAAATAATATGCCAAGTATTGGCTGCAAGTTAGACATCATTTTGAAGTTAGATATCATTTTCAATAGATCTATACTCATGATTAACACACATTTCAATCTTGGTACCATCAATATGTTAGCCCATATACACTTTCCTTCAACTCTCACATGCAATGTCACTTTACGTACTAACTTTTTCCAGTGACCCTCGGTCGTTACAACAAATGGTGTGTTGGATTGCATTAATTCCAGATCATTCACCAAATAATAACCTTCCGATCCCAAAACAGAACTGATAGCACCAGTATTAATTAACGCGTTCACTTTATATCCACAAATATTTACTTTTAAATTGAATTATTATATTATAAAAAAATAGTACCATATGTACCTGAACTATTATTGACGATCGAAATTTTCTTCTTTTCATTACGACCTAATTCACGTGACCACCTAACTAGTTTTTTTGACTCAAAATTACCATTCAGGTTATTGCACCTTGGACAGTTCCTCTTGGTTGTCCCCTTTTACAAGACAAACTCAGATGCCCATTTTTCCCACAGTTTCATAATTGCTTTTCCTTTCTATCTGTTGAAATTTCAAAGTGTTTCGTGTTAGATTTATACCCAAATTTACTCTGACATGGCATAACGTCTTCAATCTTTCTACAGAATTCATTCAGCTGATTAATACTCATTATTTTAAATAATGCTAATTGCATCTTACACTGCAGCAAAAGATTCTTCCTAAATTGTATGAGGTGTACATACATACATAGGTGGATAATTTGCAAAATTGCAACTGTCGATTCGTGGTTTGAAAATTTAAAAAAAAATAAACTACTAAAGGATTTGCTCTGAAAATTTGTAAAACTGATTGAACTAAATTAATTTTTAACATACTGAAAAATAATTGATATAGATAAACTATAATCAAAATGCCAACACTTAAAACTTACAATTTGTAAAATTGAAATTATCAATTCGTTGTTTGAAAAATTGTAAAAAATAAACTACTAAAGGAATTGGTCTGAATATTTGTGAAAGTAATTAGATTTGAATGTAATTTTAACATACTATAAAATAATTGATGTAGATAAAATATAATAAACAAGATGCCAATTCTTCAAATTTAAAATTTGCAAAATTGAAATTGTCGATTCGTGGTTTAAATTATTGTAAAAAAAAGGCTCTGTAGTCTTAATAAGACTCATTTGTTGTAGATTTTACGAAATATTTTCGTGTTTTTCTCTAATTATTTGTTAAAATATTATTTTTCTGAATCTCCTCTATATTTCATTATTCGTCGTGCTTAATTCTCTTACGAATTATCTTTACTTGATATTCAGTAGCAGTAAACAATCTAGAAAAGTATGATCTGTTCCTAATGAAAACTTTTTTCTATATAAATATTTACCAACAAATCAAGTAAATTAAATTCTCACTTAACCAGTGGTGAAACATTTTGATGTTAATTAGAAGATTAATTAAAACGCTTGGTTTTGTTTCACTACAATCTTATATTGAGTTTACTATTCCAAGTAATTATTTCTCCAATAAGACATGCAAAGTTTTCCGACAAAAAATATTGTAGTACTATTTTTCTTTTATAAAAAAAAATATAGTTAGAGTATCTGCGGACTTAACATAATAATTTTCCCCAATAAATTTTAACGAGCTCTCGAAATCCGCTAAGTTGTCCACATAATTTACCGTGAACATCCCGCTGAAGTATTGTAACAAATGGTTATTTAAAAAATATGCAAAATAGTACATTTCTCCGGGCAGAGCATTAGGGGTGTACAAGCCCTAACTGCGATAATGGACCGAGATTAATGCCCACCCCGCCGAAACGTAAATAAAACTTAAGAATCCGTCCGTATTGTTTCGTATTCTGTTGTGCGCTTTGCGACATCAATTCAAACAGCTGTAGCAGCCCTCACCCCTTGAAAGGGCGGAACAACATCCAGGGGCTTTACTCTTCGACCCCTTTTATACCTGAAAAATGGCTTAAATAAAAAAAAGAGGAGGGGAGGAGAGTAAAGGATTGAACGAAATTATCGGTGATTACGTTGAAGTTCATAGTCGAAGAGGATTTGAATTAAGTACGAATTCGGGATTATGCCGAGTGTTCAGACTCCAGACAATTAAATACTCCCACTAAGACCAATTTATATTTAATGATCACTCAGACTTGACTCCATGAACTCTGTATACAGTTACAAGTGTTAATTCAAGATATTTCAATAACACTTACCCGACAATACCTGGCAGGAATTTCAATTACACACACAGACAGAGAGGATCGAGGGGTTATTTTCACCCTCTGATCCTACCCTTAGTTCCGTTTATTTCTTTCTTGTAGCTTTCTTGTTTGCCTTACGCCATCAAATAAAGCTAAGTTAATTAATGTGCTGTAATAAAATTCTGCGGATCCTTTTTAGTCCTTGCCCATCCCTGCTCCTCACGGCAATAAAATCACGTAATTGATAACGAAAATATAATGAATAAAACAGGACCGCTCGTATTTATGTACACCGGCATCCGTAAAATAAATATTTGCCTTACATTTTTTTTCATTTTGTAACAATGTTTGTGCAAATGTGATATTATAATGAATTGTATTAAATATGGATCGATCGGCAAATATTTGGAAATGTAAATAAACGAATTAATGTTGGTTATTGGTAATCTTTATTGTTTCGTGTTGTTAATTTAATTCGGTTTGAAAATAAATTAATGGTTTGGAAAAAAATACACAAACATGGAATTTATATATTAATTAACAATATCAAACAGTTTTTTAAACAAATTGTTAATTATCACATCGTATTAATTTTTTAAATCAAAATTATAAGATTATGTAAATTATGAACATTTTTCTCTTTAAGGGAAGGAGGTCTTTAACGTAGGGTTGGAAATTGAAATTAAAGAAAAACAAAGGGAATTATGAACATTTTCTGCAATTCGCTTTCTAAGGAAAAGTCCCTCCCTTAAAGGTAGAGTTGGAAATAGCAATTAAAGAAAAACAAAACAAAAGAAGATGCAGTAAATGAATGAAAAGGTAAAATATAATGAAGATTGGTCAATGAAGAAATTGTAGGATGGGAACTAAAACTAAAAGGAAATACATTTGATGCTTAATTCTCACTACAGTCTTTCTTACTTCTTTGCAAGAGTATATGTACAGGAAAAAATTAAAATATTTCTGGAAATACACATGAAGAATTAAGTGCGTGTAGAAATTAATCAGAAAAATGGAATAGTTTGGAAAGAGGTAGACTAATCCAAAGAGTTTGAGAAAATTAAACAAGGAAAGTAGTATGAATGGATGAACTGGAGTCTAAGATGTAAAAGAAAATATAAAAAAGGAAAAGAATTAGATTTATGATATTGCTGCTTCAAATGTAGTTCTAAGAAATGAACTTAAAGATGTTTTGGAGAGTAGGAAAGTAGACAATTCTTAAAGAGACAACCATGAAAAAGGTTTGTAATGTATATTTGATACAAAATTTCCAAAAATTGGCTTGCTGCCAATCTCAGCATGACAAAGGAGCTGTCAGGAGGACAGTGGCCGACTCTAAAACTCCTAATTGAGAAGTTTTCTCTTCAGGTCCTCAAAAAGTTTCGGCGATCGGGTCTGCACTTCTGACATTTAGCGGCTGCATCGTGACTCCCAAATGCCCCTTATGAATCTGATGGAGATGTTAATCTATTTCTTACCATTCATTATCCGACCATCGTTCGTATTTTTCAACAGCTCCTTCTCGATACGACGAACCCACAGCTGCTCGATACCCAGCCTCTGTCTTTGAGGTGGCCACACTACTGGTCCTCTGCGCATCAAGAGTACTCTAGTGGTTGATCGCCCTGAAAAACTGTCTCCTCCATAATCCGAGTCACGACATTACTTCGATCAAAGAAGATTCTCATTTCAGATGTTCCTTGCAGCTACTGAAAAGTACGCTTTACCATTTTTCAGTGGCTCTTTATAGGTCGACTTTTGAATCTGCTCATGTAGTTTACGGAGCTCAGGTCTCGTCGTGAGCTGCTGCTCAGATAGAGAAGACTTTCCACGGCTTCACGATATGGTATAAAGTTCGATGCTGGCTCGTTGTTGAGGTAATTTTCAGGGTTAGTACTCATTCCTCGCTCCATTGATGAAGACGTGGGATGCAGTTGCTAAGGTTGTAGGATTAAATGATCTCATTCGCATACCATTGTTGATTTGTTAAGATAGCACTTGCTTGTTCTTCAATTTGCATTCCTATCTTAAAATTACATAGGAACTACACTTGGAAATACATGAAAGAATAATAAAATAAATAATCGTGAAATAAAATAGATTAAATGCAGAGAATACAAACCCTTAAGATTAAATGGAAAAACTGTAAAGGCTCATGCAATGAGGAAAGCTCTCATACGTTTTAAGATTATAGCATCGCGTTAATTTTTAATTTGTTCCGGAAGTACATTATACAAATTTATACCGTGATACCTAACCCCAGTTTGAGATTTAGTTAATCTGGTGTATTTCGCATGAATATCAGATTTATTTCTGGTATTATAACCATGAATTATGGAGTTATTTTAGTATAATGACATTCAAGGTGCGGCAGGGTAACTTGCTGATTTGAATTAGGCGCCAATGAGCGAGACGTGGTCAGAATGAGGTAGGTATGGTCTCACTCGAAAGAGTTTTGTTACCGCTCAAGCCAGTTGTCGTCATGCGTTGGACAAAGGAGGAACATGAGTTCGCCGTGCAATCAGGTATAACCATATCCAGAGAGAAAATGTAAGAGTAGTCGTCTTGGAGTCATTCAGTTTTAGTTTATTACGCGATGTCATTCCTTGTGGTTCAACATGCAACCTCGGTACAGCTTCTAACTGTTTAGATATGTCGATGTGTGTAGTATCCTCAGCATATAATATTACTTTAGCATATGCAGTAGAGCCCCGTAAGTCATTCACGTAAATTAAGAATAAAAGAAGTCTCAGAATAGATCCCAGTGGGACGACTTGTACAATGGGCAAGGGAACCCATAAAAAACCATCAACGTTTACACCATGTGTTCTTCCCGAGAGGTAATTATTATTCTGCAACTTTTATATTTTATAATATTCTTAACTATTATTAGAACTTCTCCGGAAGCCACTTTTCGAGCAAAATTTGATGCTACGTGAAAATATAAGACTACAACTACCTTTACTTCCTCATATTTTAGCCAGTGTTCACATATACATAGGACATAAATTTTTGATAGTTCATCTTTAGCAATAACTTCAATTTCATTAATTTTACTATGAAAGGAAGTCCTCAATTTTACAGATCACTTGTATTTAATTTGTCGTGAGTTTGCAATAAACCAGCTCACATTTGACCACGCGTAACTGCAGTCGTCTATTATCTTCTTCTGGTTGTAATAGATATATGAGTCGTCAACAATATTTACGAGCTTAAGAGATTCCAGGTATTTCGAGATTTTCTCATTTCAGTTTTTGGGAGCTTGCTTTAGACCATAGAGACTATTTTTCAGTCTAAATATTCGTCCAGTTCCATCATCAAAGCCCTCCGGCTGCACTATAGTTAATTAAATAAATTTTTCCGATGCGGCAATACTTAGAATGAGTCGAATAGAGTCGTATCTGGCTACTGGGCTAAAGATTCCCAAGTAGTGTACTTCCTCTTGCTCGAATCCTCGACGACTTTTACCTGCCATCCTGTTTTGCGTAGAAACTAACGGCATATCCTGGTGGTTACACGAGTTTCAAGGTTTTCATCGTAATAAGCGAATATAACTCCTCATTCATTGTACTGGTAAGTCCTGCACTTCTCCAGAGATGGCGATATTCTTTTGGAGTTCTTGCTGCGAGTAATTAACCAGGTAATCACTGTATATGCTTGGCAGTCTAAGGCTCCTGTGGTCACGAAGAGTCCTCCGTCCGATCTCCTCCACTTGTTGATGAACTGGTTCTATAAAATTTTCTGCAGTATCGTGGTACTCGCTGCCTAACGTTTCATCATCTTTGTCCTGATGGTGGTGGTCAAGTTTGGGTTCTCTCTCTGGTATTTCTTCTGGTCCCTCGTTTCTGACTTCCACCCTGGCGTTGCTCGATTTGGATCTATCGTCCTCGTTGAATAAGACATCCACGGAGCTGACTATGTTCGTCTGGAATGTACACCTAGTAGCAGGGTTATTCTTTGTCACATTGTTGGGTCTGGAGCACGTGGGAAGACCGTTAATGTTAGGTTACGTTAAATGATGATTGCTGGAGAGAGAAGAGGGTTTTATTTGTAGAATGGTCACGTACATGGCTGCGTGTATACAGAGTTGCATATATGTTTACAGGTTATTGCGCCATCTACAGATCACACATCCAACAAAAATTCCTTTTCTTGACTTCCTTGACATCTTTATCCGCTTGTGGTACATGGTAAGAACATAGCAGGAACATCCAAACATTCTCAATTTGTTTAAGTCAACCTGGCGTCAGAACCATAGCTGTGCAACGATTGTTTTCACTTTTTTTCCACACGCCCGTTCTGTTGCGGTGTGTATGCACTTGTCTTGCTATGAAAAGTTCTTAGCTGTATAGGGGCGCTCTTGATTTCTGTCTCGTTGTCTAACTTGATACATTTCGCCCTTTTATTTAATTGGTTTTCGACCAACATGACAAACGTTTCCAATTTTTGTGCGGCTTCCTCCTAGCTCTTAAGAAGTAGACGGTCCTGAAATGCCAATAGTCTTCTTTGAAAAGCAGAAAGTGCCAGATCCACTATTTTCTTGGCGACCTTCGGGTTGCAGGATGTGAGACTTTGTGCTGCTTCTCGTACAAGCATCCTTTGCAGATGTAACCATCCCAATCATCGTAATAATTGACGTTGTTGAGCTTCAGATTGTCTTTAACGAATTTAATATTTTGGTGTGCTAGTTTCTCATGCCAATCACAGAGAGAGCGTATCGCCCTGACAGCTGTCTGGCGAATCATCATTCGATAAAGTTGTCTATCTCGTTCTGCTACTGCGCTTACCTGTCACTGGTATTAAAGCTCGATCGATTACAATCCACTGACTGTATATAGCGTTTAACAACAGTTTGTGTCAATTAAAAAAGGTTAAAAGTTAGTTTGGGGACGTAGAGGACGTTGGTCAGCTCTGCCTTCTGCCAAGTAATTCCGTCCAAGATCTCCAGCTTTACATTCCCTACTGCAAAGCCTTTCAATTTTGTTCTCAAATGACAATGATAACCTTCTCCTCTAGAGTCGAGTAGTTCTTCAGTCAGTCTCGTCTGAAGGTCATATGTTGAATTGCCCAACTGTCCAAGTACCAGGAGTATCTGCTGTTGTTCTTCAATTCAATGTCCTCGCGCACGGCTGATGATGCTTCCAGTGATGAATGCACGGTGAGTTTTAATATCATCTTAAGTGTTGAGTTGATTTGAGTTTTTCTTAGGGCAACCCTTAGCAAAAGGCCGCTTTTGGTTGAATGCATAGTTAGTTTTACTTTAGATCAAGTACTTTACGCATGGCTTCCCCTTGTAATGTTTTTGACATGGCCCTTCTTTCCACATTTGAAGTATTCTACGGCCGAGTTTCCTGTTGCATCCGCGTTTAGCTTCCCCGCCTTGTTGTATGTCTTTGAAAAGAGTGCGTTGCTCATTGAGGTCTCCGTTGCTTGCTCACTCTCGGTAAGTCGATCGTCTTCCAATCTCAGTCGCTCCATTGGCTTAGGCCGATCTTTGTCGTCTTGCTGTGTGGAAGTGATGTTTCCTCAGCGGTAGAGAGCCTAGAATTCAAGTCACCACCCAGCTCTTCACTTCTTCGCCTACTGCGGCTGGGTCATCAGTATACTACTTCACTTGCATACAAATCTCTACGACTGATTTACTACTATCATACCTGAAGCCAAAAAATTAAATAATAGATATAAAATAAAATTAATTTAGCAAATTACGTCTGCGGTTGTGTTGTGGTAATTTTGATAACGTCAAATTTTTGTAAGTATATAATTACAACTTTGGCGTCGAGTAAATTCGTATCCGGTTTGATGATCCTTGTCGGCGGCACGTTCGTCGCTCCCCAAAACTTAACCCTTCCTGTCACATGTTCTCAGTCTAGCGCCCCGCAAACCGCTCTTCAACAATTAACACACACACACCCACACACCTGAATACACAAACTCCCCGAGCAACGTCTGGCATACTTTCCTAATTAATTACGTCAATCACGCCCCCGGTTCTGGTGAGAGGCGAGCGTAAGCTGAAGAGTTTTTTATATCATTTCCTCTCCCTTTCAGCCCTCTCCATTCAATTATCCTAGCGCCGTCCGAATGCAGCGAAGGGTTATATCCGATCAATGACAAAGCGTACGTCCTCCTTCTTCCCGTCCCAAAGGAGAAAAACACAATGGATTGAGGTTGATGATGAACAGCGTCGGCTAAAAGCGTCTCGTCCCTCCACGACCGCCACCCGCCGGCCGGCGACTCGCGCTTCTTCATCCCCCTTTTTGCAGTTTGAAATTTCATTCCGCCACTTCGACGTTCGACCGAACGCCGGCGGAATTTCAAATGGCCGCAGACGGTAAATAAATAAATAGGACAAGACGCCGACAACCAATTCCGGTTAATTAATCGCCGTTTGCGCGGCGCGCTTTAAGATTTTATGAGATTACCTTTAATCGGAAAGCGGAACTCTCTTAATTGCCCAATCGCGCAAAGTTTACCAGTAACTGCTTCAATTAAATATTTTTCTATTTGCGCATTAAAACTTTTACCCACTCTAAATTTTAAAAGATTATATAAATACATTTCGTTATTATAATGTTTTACAAGTAAACGAAAATAAATTTATCAATTAACGTGGTGCAACAAAAACAGCAAGTATGCCAATCTATAAGTTTTAATTACAACCCTTCTAACTTATCCTTTAGTTAAATTACTGGATTAAAATACAAATTGAAAAATAAATTAAATCTTGTATAATTTTCTCATTCATCTCTTGGTGAAACATTATTAAATAATATATAATTATTTACCTATTAAATAAATTAATTAAATATTTCACCGATTTAATAACATTACGATTCAATAATCAGTACAAATAGCATCAATTTACAGTTGCGGCGTTTCGGCCATAATAAACTCGACACTTTTCAATTTAATTATCAATTTAGGAAACTAAAAACGTGACGGTAATAACCAAGGAAATGCATTTATCGACTTTTATTAAGTTTTGTTTGGTACGCTTTATTGGATTTTTCCAATTTAATTTCGAGGATACATTTCCTAATAAGCGCGGGGCGAACTTTCATTAACACTTGTTCCTAGCGTTTCAGTTCATGTCCCGGGATGGGGTGTAAAATTTCCGGGCCGGCAATTTTTGTGTAACGGTTTTCGCCGCCGAAGAACCGAAACTAACAATAGAGATAGCGATATCATCATCGGGTTTTCAACACTTTTATTCATACGTTAGGTATTTTTTTTCAAATTATTTATTTTTATCGATGAAAACATTTCAATGAACGCAGTTTTATGTAGGGAATAAAGATATTAATTTGCGATAACGAGTCACCCGACGATTTGACGACGTCGATTTCCATCTGTCAGTTTATTATAGTTAGTCGGGGAGAGACGGGGTGGTCGTTAATTTCGAATTTTCAATTCGGGCCCCGTTAAAATTTGGTACAAATAGTCGTAAAAGCTGCGAAATGTTACGGACGGATGATAATGCATGTTGATCCTAGATCCATCGATAGGTTGGCAAACTGCTCAATAAAAATTTCAGTCGTCAACAGTTATTTGATCCCTTTATTCAAGAGTGATAAACTATAACTAGTTTTGAAACAAATCCAGAGTAATTTTATTCACAGATTTTATCATATGTTCGATGTACAAATTTAATTTGTGTTTATTGAAGAGTGTTGATCTTTAATTATATAGCTTCTCGAATTCATACCAAAGTTGCGTTTCTTATCCTCTAGATGAAATAAAGATTGGATGCCTAAAGAGTAGGAAACATGGTATATCACTCTGCTAGAGAACAGCGGGCCATTGTTGGTGACATATGTTTTAATTTTCTCCTAAAATAATAAAGTCCTTTAGTTCGTTGTAGAAAATTCTTCGTTTTTTAAAAATTGATAGCATATTTTTAAATGTTAGCATATTTTTTAATGGTGGTTCTCGGTGCAGAAAAAACTCGTATAATTAACTGATAATATTCTCAATTAAGAAATTGATGTTGAATCCATATAGTGATTCTGTCAAAAGTTTGAAGAAATACTTTGTGAGGATCAAATCTTTATAGTTTGCATAAGCCCAGAACTTTTCAAAATATAATGCAATGCCAGTTTTCAATATATTTCAAAATAAATGTTCATTTTTAAATGTAGGCTTGAACGTCTTCTTCTTTTGAACTGACCTCAAAAGGTGTTCTGTACAATCACATATTTTTATAGATCCAATAAATAATGGGTATTCTATTTCTAGATGCATTTCAAAATTGGTGTTGATTTTCTTTAAAGTAGGGTCTGCTCTCTAATCAACATAAATTTCAATAAACACTGAAGTAAAACGCTTAGGGTTTATCATGAATTACTACGTAGTAACAATCGCAATCATTATTATGATGAAATTTAATACTGGAAGTTAATTCGTTAATTAGCTTATTGGTAACAATGTTAACAAAATTATTATTCCAGATCAATAATCCACATTATTTTGTCATAGGATTTTATATTGTAGAACCATATTCGTTTTATTCCTTTATTAGCATATTTACAAAAAAATGTTGGCTCAGATTAGAGAGCAAATTATACAGTTGATAAGTAATTCATGTGATGATTTACTTACATCTTGCTTTTGTATAAATAGAATTTAGTTGTTAAATTTATAGCAATCTTCAATTTCAATTATAGTATCAAAATGAATCCAATAGTTTCAATAAATTAATCAGGCTCTAAAATTCTCCAATATTTTAAGAAGGCTCTTTAGATTTTAGTCAAAAAAATATTTATCGTTATATCTTGTATTTTATTCTCATTTTTCACTTGGTGAAACATTATGTTAATAATAGGTTGTTGAAAAAATTCACTTGGTTTGTTTCACTAAATTGTTTATTTTCGACTAGTTTCGGCACTGGGCCATTATCAAGAATGATGATTCTTGATAATGGCCCAGTGCCGAAACTAGTCGAAAATAAACAATTTAGTGAAACAAACCAAGTGAATTTTTTCAACAACCTATTATTTATCGTTAATTACTAAGGCATCTACTTCGTTAAACATTTTATTATATAATAAAAATATATTCTCGGCTGTTTGTTATTATTACTATTATTTATTTATTTATGAAACATACTACAAATTGTTATAATATTACAGATAAATGTAGGATGAAATAAAACACGATTTTCTAAGTTTTTTACCACGGTATATAAACATAGAAAATCGTGTTTTATTTCATCCTACATTTGAAAATGAAATACCACATAGTAACGGTCACCACCATCCTGTTTCATATTACAGATAGCTATATTTGCATATTTTTTAATCACTTATGTTTTGAAAATGACAAGTGTCTTGTCGAAACTATAGTCAGTAAATAAATAAATCCGGTTATACAGAAAAGTATTAAGTATTTTTATTATTATATTAAAAAAATATTTATTCCATTGCGTTATTACAACATATAAATGATGTTTTGAAGGTTTTCTTAATAGCTAATAATATTATTCTCCTTCATAAATTATCATTTTAGCTAAAAAATTTTATATAAATTACAATTATTGACATTATAAACTATTTATATTTACAGCAAATAAAATTAGGTTTAGTCATATAACCACAAACATTTTGCTTATATATAGGCAGTTTTTTAATTATGCGAATTAAATATTAAAATTCGTAGTGCAGTTATTAATTTTTTAAGTTTTTTATTTGTTTGTTGAAAGCCAGCTAGAATCTCTAAGGGACTCATTAAATGTATGGATTTTTCATTTTGATTAAGAAGCCTTTAATTATTTTTTCAATTATCATGGAATTCAATCTGTTTCTGTCTGTCTCTGGTACATTGCCTATACGTATATACATATAAATTTTACATAATTTGGACTTATTCTATAAGCTAAAATTAGGGAGAATATATGGTACCAATTCAAATTAAATATAATGTCGAATAAAAAATGTATTGGAAAATATTGCCTATATGTACATAAACTATAAATTAAAAAGTAATTCATTAAAAAAACAAGATATGTACCAATCGCCTATAACTACTTAAAACTACAAATTAAAGAAGTAATTCATTGGAAAACAAAATATGAACCAAACCGATGTATTGCTTTCTATATAAATTTGTAAGAATTGGTAGAGAAAGATTTATTAATTTATAAACTTGGTGAAACAAGAGAAAAATTATACATACAATGCTTGAAATTGTGATAATTGTAACATTTATATATCTGAGGCAAATTATTTTAAATTTTATAAGCTTGGAATATGAACGAGCGATCAAACCGCGAAGTTTTATGCTTAGGCGGGCTTATTAACCCTTTAGGCCGTAAATTTAGACAATGAATATCATTTCTGAATTTTGTCTTATTATATAAGTAAACTGGTTGTTTATCTAAGATTACATAATGAGAGTTGAAAGCTGTAATTTTCATCTATTGGGCATATTCAAACATTTTAAATGAATTATATTATATGAAATATGGCTGTACTTTCCGGATCAATTCTGGAAACTTGCGGGACACCTTTACTAACATATTTTTCAATTTTAACATTCTGGGTTCCTATATTGCAGTAAAAACGTTATCGCTTTTTTTCTTTCTAAGGTGAATAAAACGTACATATTTTTTGCAGATTACATCTAAGTTTAGTTTAATGCAATATTCATAAAACAAATTATAATCAGCTTTTTCTTTTAAAACATATTAAACATCAAAAAAAATCAAATGGTTCACTTTAATAGATTGAATTTAATTAGTGAAGCGTAAAATAAATATCGCACAGAAGATTTAAAATTGTTAAAGAATAAATACAAACTTTTTATCGTTTGGAAATAACAAAAGCACAAATTAAAGAAAAAGTTAATATCCCATATAACTAAATAACAATAGTCATCCCAACATGAAACATAAAGACAATAGTATTTCAGCTGCTGATGATTTTAGTATTTAAATCCATTGCCAAACCAATTTTAATCCAATTACCTAAGCCTGATTGATCCAAAACTACAATTTGCCCGCAGATAATAAATATTTGTGAAATTTTTAAATTTCGTGAAGTATCGAATTCAGAGGTTGCTGTAGAAAAGAGATACCTTTAGCCCTTTAGTTTTGATGTAGTAAAATGGATGATAAACAAAATAATTGGCCTCTTAAGTAGTTTAATAGATAGGTGTATAGAAACCAAAAAGTTTCCCGATATTTTAAAGGAAACATTAAACATATACCGATATATAAAAAGAGCATATAAATTTAATGAATAATTATAGGCTCATTTCTATTTTAGTGTTTTTCTAAACTTTTTGAAAATATTATACAGAAACGACTAGCTTCTTACTTCGAATTCAAGAAATTTAGTGATAAGCAATTTAAATAAAATAAAATAAACTTTGTTTATATCACACACTTTATTATTTCAGTGACTATAGTTTCGACACAATTCATCTGGTCATTATCAAACTAATATTTAAAATTACATTTGTTGCACAATTTATATTAATATATTAATTAATTATTAATTTATATTAATATAAATAAATATAAATTGTGCAACAAATGTAATTTTAAGTATTAGTTTGATAATGACCAGCTGAATTGTATCGAAACTATAGTCACTGAAATAATAAAGTGTGTGATATAAACAAAGTTTATTTTATTTTATTTAAAGTTATAAAATATGTATCACAAAGTGAAAGCCTCTACAATCAAATATAATTTAGTTTCAGACAGGGCCCCTCAACTACTTCGGCTTTTATAAAATTTACAGAAAATATAATTAATTGCTTTGGGAGAGGCACTAAATGTATCTCTATATTTATAGATTTGTCGAAGGCATTCGATTGTGTGTCACACGAGATTCTCATTCGGAAGCTCTATTGTTATAATATACACCCTGACAGCCGCGACTACTCTTTTACTACATATCTGCTAGAACTCAACGTGTGTTTTATAAAATCATTTCGATGCCAAAAGCAATCGAGTATTATATGCCGCAAGGCTCGATCCTAGGTCCGCCTTTATTTTTGATTTACATTAACGATTTACCAACATACATGACGTTACCACCATAAGCGTAGACGGCAAAACAATTAATGAGACAAGAGGTACAGTTTCTTGGATGGATATCTAAATTGGAGTTTCCATGGTGATGAATTTGCAAAGAAACTTAGCTCCAATATATTTATATTGAATAAGTTGGCATACTCTGTATCGATCGGCATTGTAAGAGATGCATATTTATGTTTCACACAGTCCTACTTAACATATGGCCTTATTAGTTGGGAGCACTCGGTGATATATCATCGCATTTTTGGGTTTTAAAGGCGAGCAATAATGATTTTAACACACTACAATTATAGGGAGCCTTTAAACAGCAAAAATTACTAACTCTGCCAGCGTTAGAGATTTACTTACTTCATATTAAACTAAGTCCCAATAAATATGTTAACCACGCCAATATACACACATATAACACTCCTAAAAGGCTGGGTGTCTATCCAAGTGAAATCAGTTTAGTAGAATCACATACAGATTTTGGATGTCTCTAATTCAACTCTTTAAAACGTCTAATAACAGAATTCTTAATAAAGGCGTTATTCCACTCATTTGAGGAATATCTGAATTTAATTTAAATTTTGAAAACTTTATTTTACTATATTTTAATTGTATAATTTTATTAATTCTACTTCAATTGCATTTATTTTTATTGATTAAAGTCTTGTTTCGTTCCATAATTGATTTATCAGTTTCCTAATTACGATAATTACTTATAGTATTAATTTTATTCAATGCATTTGTCTATATATTTAATTATTTAATTATTTCTGTAGTATAAATTTGATTGAAGCTATTTAGGTAATTGTTTGTAATGATGTTATAGACTTTTTATATTTGTGTGTTTTCATTTCTTATTTATTACGTATTATTTTACTACTTAATTTAGGCTATATGTATATGTTTTATGCCTTTCATAAAAAGCCATAACTCTGCCGAAAAATACCGTAAATTATATCACCTCGAAGGTCAGGAGATAAGGAAACCAGTTCGGAATGGCGATTATATATTTAATGACCAGAATTAATTATTAATAAGTTCAATTCTTTTGTATCAGTACATTCCCATAATTAACTCCATTATATAATATTGTTACATGCTCATATTTAACCAGTAAAAATTTGTTATTTCTTTGAATATCATCGTCGCTGATCGAAACATATGTCAGGAAAATAAATACAACAGTAAGAAACATAATATGTTTTTTAATTTAAAATTACTTAAGATTATTTATAACTTTGTAAACCACGGGATAAACTACTGCCGGAGACATGATGAAGTCTCGAGATGCTCAAGGCTGTAGATGTGGATGGCTTCGCAAACGGGGGAGGCACAGAGAGCACAGCATCCTGCTCCTGTTAAAGGACATAGCAGTAGCCCATAAAATAAAGTACTTGGTAATCCAGATTGCGGCGAACCCAAACTTCAGGAGGCGGTGATAGAAGCAGGGCGCACGGTAGCAGCTTTTTCCCGACTGATGGGCAACCTAAGCGAACCATCGGAGGCTAAGCCTTTTGATGGTGGCAACGAAGTCCACCAGAATCTAGCGGAACGTGGTCCAGCTCCGACGGGCTCTGAGGCCTGCTGCTATCATCCATCGTCCTCTCATCATCCACCTCGGACTTAAAAATTGCAGCTAAATCTGAAGTACATGATGGAATGAAGAGAAAGGTACCGCGCAGGTTGGCCAAGCGCGAAGCCGAGCGGCCGGCAGAGCCGGGTCAACAAATACATGGGAAAACTGGAATACCACAACATCTAATTCCTATCCGAATGTTTTGTGAGCCGCTGGATCAGCAGAATAGAAGATGCGAAGTGCAGGCGATGCAAGATGTAGACGGAACACTCAGCCTTCCACTGCCCAGTCGAACAACAACATGAAAGAGGAGGCGTGAAGGAAAATCTGAGAAATAGTCTAGACTTGAGGAATTCGGTGGGACTCAAATTGTAAATAAAATATATGTATATTTTTTTTAATTATATTGTATTATATTATATTATCTAGATAGGATGTAACTCAAACTGACGCTATTTTCATTTTGTATATTTTTTTTACACCTTGAAAATAAAGATTATTATTATTATTATTATTATTATTATTATTATTGGTAACCAGAACCGAGGATGAGACCGTTTGGAGGAGCGTTGCCGCTGCCTGTGCCGCTGTCTTAGGGCGAAAGAAGGAGTTCCTGGGGGACATAAGGGAGGACCATCAAGTAGTTCGATAGAACTCACACGTTTGCTTGTTTGGGCTCTGTTATTACGCTAAATTTAATATGTATATTATATGATCGTAATTGTATTGCAATGCTAATTCTAATGAAAATTGTAATTAAAAATATTTGCAATAATAAGAGGCTGAAAGAGGACAAGAGACGAGGAGGGCACTATGGGGCATTCGGTAAAGTATTATTATAGTTCCTCCGATGTATCCATATTCATTGGGGCCACAAACAAGACTCTAATAAAATTAATTGTTACTTGAAAGAGGATGACCTAAAATATAATAAAATTCACCATGTTTTGACAAATTAATGAAAGAGGAAAAATTTGACCTTGGTGAAGTAGGGCAAGAATGTCTTCTACTACACACGTGTTGGCATCTATTGTGTTTGTATTGTACTCAAAGACTTACATGGAGTTAAATAATTGATATATATTTATGAAAGAATCTGGAATTTAATTACACACTCAGATCATAGCTGAAAACCAACATAAAACTTCCATAATAAAAACTTCATCAGTACTAACATAACATGAAATAATTAGCAAGATACGTAAAATTAAAATAAACTCACAATATTACGATTTTCTATTAGTATTAGTCGTAAAATGTTGTTTTGATTGAAAATAAGTATAGCAAATATTAGTCATATTTTCCTATAAAGATAAATTCACATAGGTGGCTCGTCGACCACCAACGAGTGCAGCACCCGCCAATTGCAGATTACCTCACGGGCCGCAAGTTAATCTTCCAAGGCGAACAGGGCATCTCTGTCAACAGGCAAACTACATGCGAAGTTCCGCAGGGGTCGGTCCTCGGGCCGCTGCTGTGTAACATCATGTACGACGGTGTGCTGAGGATCCCACTACCTGAGGGGGCAGACATCGTGGGTTTCGCTGACGACATCCTCATCGTCGTCAGGAGACGCGAGATGGAAGAAGTTGAAGCAGTAGCCCAAGAGGCTACTTCGGCTGTCCAACGATGAATGGCCGCCAAGGGGCTGACGATCGCTGCCCACAAGGCGGCTGCGACATGGTTGGCCAGACGGAGGGCAGGCAGGCATGCTGGACAGACCATCAGCACCCTAGGTCAACATGTGTTAAGGCCCAACGAAACATCGACCGCCTGCGCAGCGCACTGAGGCCTGGCGCCATCAGGATTATTCGTGGTTACAGGACCATATCGACCGACGCAGCTGAAGTCCTGGCGACCACTCCTCCCCCGGGCCTTGAACTTCTTGCGAGACAGGAGACATATGCGGCTACGAGGAGAGGGTCTACCAAACGCGAGGCCAAACAGGAAGCGGAGGGACGGCGGACCACACGCTGGCAACAAAAGTGGGCTAATGGAACGAGTGGCAGCTGGACTCGACGGCTCATCCCCGACCTAAAGCCGTGGTTACACAGATCCCACGGTGAGTTGAGCTATCATCTCACCCAGATGATGACAGGCCATGGCTGTTTTATGGCATATCTCGACGCCGAACATACCTTTTTCCACTGCCCCATGTGGCAACATGAGCGGACGGAACTAGCCGCGAAGCTCGGCCAGGCACCCACAGTGGCCACAATAGTCGAGGCCATGATGGCTAGCCACGAGATTTGGAAGGCGGTCGACCACACCGCAACTGCGATCATCGACAGGAAGGAGGCACTGCTGGCTGAATGCGAGGCACAGGCTCAGCTACACCTGGCGCAATGATTTATTATCCTATTTGTAATATCTACCAATTTTTACAGTTTGTAATCTGTCTATTATTTACTAATTGTTATATTGTTATTGCTATCGGTTGTTATTATTTGTTAACTCTGCATGTATGCTTTGAAAAAATAAAGATTAATAAAGATGGTGGGGGGACACCAGGCGAAGAAATGTCATGGTTCCACTGGTGTCCTCGGAATTCAGGGGGGCTACTGTTGGTCGTCGCGGCCATCACGTCCCTCAAAAAAAAAGGTTGCTTTGCATACCTGTAAGACCTATAAGCGAATTTAGTCAACCCATTAGGTATAATAAACGAAACTATCAAATATAACACCGTAGTAGAATATGAAAACAAAAACATCTAAAATATACACTAGTTTACATTTAGAAGATTATAGCCAGTGGATATATGAAGTTACAAAGGGCTTTCCTCAAAATCATTATATTATATTATATTATCTATAATATACAACCCACTCATTGAAAACTATAAAATACACTAAAATAGAAATTTTTTACAAAACATAAAAACATAAAGAAATTTAGGAGAGAATTAGATACTAACAGACTATGACATTAACGACATTATCAACGATTATCTAAATAATAGGAAATTGAAAGGACATGGGTCAAAATATAGCTAAGGAATTTAAATTATTGTAGAAATAAAATGTTTAAACCAAATGTTACTTATATTCACTTAGTAATTAATTTAACAATTACATAAGGATTGTGGCGACCGTTACTACGTGGTAATTCATAATAAACACTTAACTAACTTGATAATGACATTAAACGGTCGAAACTTAAGTCGTGTGTTTTTGTAATATATGTATATATATTACATAATTTTGAGTGGTTAAAACATAGTAAATGCGTTAGTTAATTGTTTAAAAATTACAGTAGTAGTACTAGTAGTGTTAGGCTATCGACCACGTGGTCCTTCCGCCATGTGTCATTTGTATATTTGTGTGTGTGTAAATGAGCTTGTTACTTTAAAGGATCGCCCCCGTCACTTTAAAGCACCATTAATTGGATCCCAATGGTGAATGGTACCGGTCACCCATCCGACTACTGACCCGAATCAACGTTGCTGCACGTCAGTTCGGGGCTGTAACCGATGCGCCACCACCGGCGTGTTAAAAATTACATTTTTACTAATTTTACATATTTTAAATAATTGACCACTTAAATGCCGACGTTATAGCTTTGCTACCCCTGCACTCCACCCATCATGTCCAATTTTAAACCGAATTCACGTCTGATAATTCTAATGGAATTCGGCATTTGCATAATACGAACGGAATTCATTAAAATGGGAAACTTTCCCATCGCGCCATTAATGTATTTACGATTATCTCGTTAATGGTGACGCATATTTTTTATGGATTCGGCAAGCTCGGAGTACCGAGTCCGTAACCCCGCGGCGGCGGTCCTTAAGTACAAAGTTTCCCGTCTTAATTTAGGGACCAGACCGGGTGTAGTAATTTTTTTTATTGCAAATTCCGAACTTTCCGCGCAGCGGTGCGGGGGCAAGGGATGTTAGATCGAAGTGAAAAATGGCGGCGCGGCACTGGAAAACACCGGCAGCACCATAAATCCCGAATTCGGGCTTTAATTGATTTCGGTAACGGGATACTTCATCAATGGTTGCAAATCTAATTGTGATACTCACAGATAAAGAGAATACTTTTTTTCTTAATTTAAATTTTTTGGTAAATATAATTTGATTAATACCATCTATCAATAAAAAAGATAGAAGAAAGTAATAGTTAGATGATTAACCCTTTATCGGGCAACGGGTGAAGTACCCGTACGAACATTTTTATAATTTAAATACTGTCTCTTTCTGAATTAAATATTTTTTTATACATCCGCGGTGCCGTAATTAGCGGAAATTAGGGGTTTGATAATGTAACCATGTGATAACATTGTACTTCAGGAACCAGAGCTTTAAAGTTTTGAAAGAGATGTTACCATATGGTTACATTTCCTGATAAAGGGTTAATTTTTTTCTGTTGCAAGTTTCATTCTAATAAAATCTTTAACTTATTATATCATTAAGCATGTAAACATTTTTTTATATATTCACTTTTTAAATTCTATAAAAATATTAGACATACTATTAAGGTGACATACATTAAGACAATACATCTCACCGTAATGGTAGTGTCTATCCCTACAGATATATGTAGACTTAAAACTCTAAATAAAATATGGTTGCCTTCATCTATACTACGCATAGATCCAAAATACACTAAGCTAACGCACGGTGAAACTCGGGAAGCCTATGCTTCCTGTAGAAGAGCTAAGAGCATCCCCTGGCAGAAATTCCTGGACTTCATAGAAGACACAGTAGTACCCAATGAGTAAAACATCCAGAGGCATACAAAAGACTACGGAGACATCAGTGCAGGGATGCTAAGCGACACCACCTCATGAGAAAAAAAAGTTATTGTTGACAGGGAAACAATAATTATATCTTTTGGAATTTGAATTCCCAATTTTTCTTTAATTTATTTTAAGCTTAAAAATACGTTTTATTTGAACAAATATCGACTTAAAAAATAGTTGATTTAGTAGGTACTTTAATATTCTGCATACAAAGAGAGATTTTTCAATCAATATCGCCGAACTTTCAAGATAAACGTAAATAATGAATTATATACACTTGCATTCATAGGCGGAAGTATTGCGAACACAAATCTGGCAATTTTTAATAAAGGTGAAGTATGTGACTGCCGGGATAAACACCGCGGGGTTTGTACAAGTAGAGAATTGATGAAGCTCGTTACGGCCCGACAGTCTGCTGCCGCCCGATATTGGAAAATGCGTTTACCCAATACTTCACGAACTATACACCAAACGAGCCCGGGGTGGGAAAGGTGGGTGTGGGTGCGAGAGGGCGGGCGGAAAACCTGAGGACGTTAATTGTGACCGCCGACACGAGACCGGAAATCATATGCAGTTCCGGGACTTCCGGTTAACTCAGCCTTAACGCTCGCTTTCCGCCCTAATTAATGTCATCGGCTTTACTTATTGTTGATCCTTCTACCCTTAATTAACTTAAACGTGTTAGTGTTACCCGGGAATTTAATACTCTTCAACGCCCTTTCCCGCTTTACGGCGGCGATTTCGCTCACTTCAGGAGGTGCGTTATCGAAATCGATTGTGTGCACTGAAGCAAAAATGTTTTCAAACCACCAATCAAATTTTTAATTAATCCTTTCTATATTATTACCATTCTGATAAATTACTTTTTTACTTTCCCTATATAGTATATATAGGGGGAGTATTGTTTTCGTGATTTTTTGAGGTCCAAACAACTAATTTCTAAAGAAAAAAATCTCTATCCCACCCTCCAATTTTTAAAACACTCTCAAGATTTCTAATAAATGCGCTTTCTTCTCTAAATCAATTTTTCTCTTGAAAAAATATTGGTTATTTGTTTAAAATTGGAGGGTGGGATAGTGGACACCCACCCACCCTACATATTAATCTTACTTTAAACTAAAATACTGATTTATAATTTAAAAATAAGAACAGCAATATCGCTATAGCTTTACAACAACAGTGATTATAATTTCAAAAAAATATATAAAATAGATTGGTGTTCCCTTTCGTGCCCTTCAGTTGTAAACAGATTTTACAGAATTCACATTTAATCACACAAACGTTATTTTATTCAATTTTCCAAGAAAATTTAATACTTCGATCTCGTTGATTGTCAAGGCACTTATTTTTTGAAAATCCATTATCATCCAATATAATAATAATAATAGTAAACTATTTATGATTATATAAATCCTTAGATTCTATTTTTGAGAAATCTTAAAATATGTTATAATAATTAATATTTGCTAGAAAAATCACCTACCTATCCTAGTAATATATGAACAATTTGAAAGAACCTTGTTACCGGCGTTCAGTTTACCTGAACGTGGTAACAAATGCGAAATTATATTTTAATCCATTTTTACGAGCTACCCATTGCTCCTAATAATAATTTGCATAAATTCCGCATTATTGAAATAATCCAAACGAGATAATTTTCCAAAATGTGCAGCTGCCAGTGCCGAACAATAAATCGGACCCTTTTTCGGCGAACGAGGATAATTACCTGTTCCAAGAATTACCGTGCCTACGTGACAAGAACAAAGCAGCGGTACCTGAGATCACCATATAAAACCAGGCCCGGCCATCGCTCTTTACCAGTCGTCTGCCATCAGCAGCGGTGGTCAGCCTGGTCGGCTTCGCCGATTCAAGCCTCTTGCCTTTCTTGTATATATTGTAAATTGTTCTATGTCTACTTTCTGTCTCTGTCTTTTGTAATATATTTTCTTCTTCTCCGGCCCCATGTTTTAATTTACACACATGTCTCTCTTGTTCTTTACTCTGTTTCACAGCTAGCCGGTGCCCATACGTTGACGTGGCGTGGAAGCCCAAGCAAGTATCACCAACGGGAAACTGTTTAATCGAAGCCTGCGGCTGCTAATCGATGGTGAGCCTCGCCAGGGACCCCTGTGCCGCCTCCAGTGCGTGTTGGTTCAAGAAAGTACCGTCGGTGCTACTTCCTTGCCAGTCCGCCACGAGGACGTCTTCCGCGTCCCCCGTTAACATTTGGCTCCCAACTAGTGGCCGAGTAAAACTCACCCCCTGAGGACTCATGCTCTACTTCTGCTACTATTTTCATCTTTTGTAAATTAACCGTGATTCCGAGTCACCCGGGGCCGCCTTCCAGTATTCGCAGGGCAAGAGGCAGTCCACCAGGTTTTACTGAAAATGACGTCAACCCGATTCGACCTTCAGCACACTGGCTACAATCACCACCGTCAGCTTCAATCCAGCCGCCTCGTGCTTCACCACAACACCGGCAGCTCCGACGGATTGACTGACGACACACCAGCTCCAGCCGCCCCGCGCTCGATGCCGTGGCCGCCACAATGGACTGGTTCACCAGCGTCTAGGTTCGCGCCGTGCCAGTGCACCCAGGATGACAGCCCATCCCCGGCCGGACCAGACGTCGCAGCCCTCAAGGATGCCACAAACCATCCAGGGATGCCGAGATCCGGTGTGGGACGACCGAATCCCCTCACACCTTAATTTCGGGAGGATCTCCACACAAAGCCAGTGTTGCCTACCACGACGCCAGATCCGATGTAGGATGTCCGAATCTCCCTGCATCTCAACCACGGAAGGGTCTGCAGCGTCATCGGGTGCAGTGCTGTTTATCACCAATCGACACCAACACCCAAGACGTCCACTGGCAGCTATTATTTTCATTTCATGTCTTTTTCAAAATTATCTCGTTTTCCGGGGCCGTTTGTTACCGGCGTTCAGTTTACCTGAACGTGGTAACAAATGCGTAATTATATTTTAATCCATTTTTACGAGCTACCCATTGCTCCTAATAATAATTTGCATAAATTCCGCATTATTGAAATAATCCAAACGAGATAATTTTCCAAAATGTGCAGCTGCCAGTGCCGAACAATAAATCGGACCCTTTTTCGGCGAACGAGGATAATTACCTGTTCCAAGAATTACCGTGCCTACGTGACAAGAACAAAGCAGCGGTACCTGAGATCACCATATAAAACCAGGCCCGGCCATCGCTCTTTACCAGTCGTCTGCCATCAGCAGCGGTGGTCAGCCTGGTCGGCTTCGCCGATTCAAGCCTCTTGCCTTTCTTGTATATATTGTAAATTGTTCTATGTCTACTTTCTGTCTCTGTCTTTTGTAATATATTTTCTTCTTCTCCGGCCCCATGTTTTAATTTACACACATGTCTCTCTTGTTCTTTACTCTGTTTCACAGCTAGCCGGTGCCCATACGTTGACGTGGCGTGGAAGCCCAAGCAAGTATCACCAACGGGAAACTGTTTAATCGAAGCCTGCGGCTGCTAATCGATGGTGAGCCTCGCCAGGGACCCCTGTGCCGCCTCCAGTGCGTGTTGGTTCCAGAAAGCACCGTCGGTGCTACTTCCTTGCCAGTCCGCCACGAGGACGTCTCCCACGTCCACCGTTAACAACCTTTGTTTTTAATTTTGTTTTATAATTTCATTTAATACTGCAATAGTTTTTAGGAAACTATAAGTCTGAGTGTGATGAATGTATAATTGTATATGTAGGGCGGGTGGGTGGCCTCTATCCCACCCTCCAATCTTTAAAACACTCCCAAAATTCCATTGAGTGTACTTTTATTTCTAAAACGACTTATTATTTAAATTAGTTTTGTTTAAAAATTTTTCCTTCTGAAAAATTGTTGCTTATGTGTTCAAAATTGAAGGGTATGATAGTGGCCACCCACCCACCCTACATATACATTTAAACTTTAACCTAAAACACTGATACACAATTTGAAAAAAAAAACAATAGCAACTCGCTTTAGTTTTTAAGAACACTAAAATGGCAACAGTGATTATAATTTAAAAAAAATTGAATAAAGTCGGTGAGAACTTAAATTTACCAAAGTTTAAATTAAAAATGGTTGAAGAACAAAAAATTTTTTAAATAAATTAAACAATTTTTTTTTTCTAAAAAATTGCAGTTAAAATCAGTTGAATTTTAGAAAAGAAAACAATTAAATTTTATACTAAACAGTTGAAAATTTTCAGATTAAGAAAACAATTGGAATACAGTTGAAACATTTATAAAATCAGTCTAAATACTCTAAATATTCAAATGAGAAAAAATTGATCCAAAAAGCATAGCTAATATCAATAGTAGAAAAAATACTAATAATATAATGTTAAAATCAATATCTCCTTAATAAAACTTTTTAATTTTACCACGAACAAAAAAAAACAACTGAAAATCAGGTGATAAATTACAATTACTTAGAAAATGACAGTTAAAAACAGTTGAAATAAAATAAAACCAATGGAATTTTATTTCAAAGAGTTGCAAACTTTCTAAAAATACACATTAGTCTAATATTTAAAACAACAAAAGAAATTTAAGAAAAAATATAACTTAAATATAATTTGCTAAGGAATAACAGTTGAATTTTTTTTTGGGCAAATTTTGACAAAACCTTTGCACCAATAGATTCATACAATAAAATATATATTATATAAACTAAGAAAAAATTTCAATTATTTTTCAGTTTATCAATTATAATTTTCATAATAATATTTAAATTAAAAAATCTTGCACCAATGGATTCCTACAATTAAATTGATTTAAATCAAGTAAAAATCTAAAATTCTAACTTTTGAATATTAAAATATTCAGAAATTTTCAAATAATTTTCAAGTATTTAACCGAACGTACTCTTGACCTACGACAATAAATTAAGCGTTAACGTAGCGCCTATTTTCCCTCTTAAACTCCATCGTACTCTTGACCTACCTCAACGTATAATTTGTTCGGGCGGGTCAGGAGTACGAGAGGTCATTGTTGCATTGTTTGTTGAGGTAGGTCAAGAGTACGATAGAATAAGTAATAATCGAGTTTATAAGGTTAAGATATTATTTTGTTTATTATAGTTTAATGAATTGACAAAAAATTAAAAAACTTTTGAATATATATAGAATATATATTAGAAAATTTCAAAAATCTGAACTGCTAAAATTTCGCAACCTGGAAAAGAAATTTATTGAAAAATTTCGTAAGAAATTACTGAAAATTAACAGATTTTTTTGGAAATTAGAAGAAAAGATTCTATAAGAATAAAAAAAACTTATTAAATGCAATAAATTGTCTAAATTTTCGAGATTTTTTTGGAAGAATCAAAACTCTTGATTTAGTAGAAAATTGTGAAAGCAAAATTATAAAAACTGTGAGGAAAAATTGCAACCAAATAAATTGAAATAATAATAATTGAAACCTATTTGATTTACCGAACAAATTTTTAGACGAAAAAATGCTGAAAAATTCGGTTTGTTGTAATGGTAGAAATTTTTCTCGGAAATTCTGGAAAATTGCAAAAACTTTTAAATTGGTAGAAAAAAAATTGCAGAAAAATTTAGAAATTTAAAAAACTCTCAACTTGCAAGAGAAATTCATTAGAGAATCTCTAAAATATACTACAATATTTAATAAAAAGAGGTATAAAAGCGAATTACTAGCCAACTCAACAGAAATTTTCTTAAATTGGAAGAGCGATTTATAAAGAAGAAAGTATCTGAAAATTTTCTCTAATACAAAGCAAGAAAAATTGGAAATTTTTTAAATATTTGCTGGAAAATGCTAAATTCTTTGAATTCATGGATTTTACAAATCTGAAGCATTTTTTTGAAAAATTTTATAACCCTTAAAGAAAACTTTGCACTGAAGAGAAATACTTTTAGTCAGAAAAAAAAAACTGCATATTATTAAAACCCCTAGAAGAAAACATTTGTAAATTTCAAGAGAAATTTCTGAAATAGAAAAATTTATGTATCTCAAAAACGAATGATCCTATTAAGATGAAATTTTAAGCTTAAGAAAAAACTGGAACTGAGAAGCTTTTGGTGAAACCGGAAGTAGGTGTTTACTCGAAGCGATTTTTGGTTTTTTGTCGATATTTATCTTAATTTGAAAAACATTACAAAACTATTCAAACAAAAGTTAAGAGACTGAAAAATATTTTTTTATACTGTTTGCGAGAAAAAATTAAAAACTTAAAAATTTTGACATGTTTTGCCTATTGCCAATAAACTGTAGGAGTAAAATAAATTTTATATAACAAGTAATTGTAAAGAATACAAAATTGAGCAAATAGTTAATTAACCTTTTTGCGTAAAACTCATAGTTTTAGTGAAACATATAGGGAAAGTACTATGATGGCCACATCACCATTTTTTTAATTGTTTTCGCGATAATTCTTGATTTGTTGATAGTATTTTGAAAATTCTTTGTGAAACGCATTTTTCTCATTAAATATGTAGGTGCTTATAGGATAAACATCTAAAATTTGACTTTACAATTGTTTTCGCGATAATTTATGATAGAATGCTTATATTTTAAAATTTCTTGAAGCAACACATTCCTCTCATCAAATAGCTGTTTATAGGATAAACATCTAAAAACGACATTCACTTGTTTTTAATTGTTTTGACGATACCTCTTGATTGGGTAATTATATTTTGAAAATTCTTTGCAAAACGCATTTCTCTCATTAAATAGGTGCTTATAGGATAAAAATCTAAAATTTGACTTTTAATTGTTTTTCAATGTTTTTGGTGATAATTTATGATAGGATACTTATATTTTAAAATTTCTTGAAGCAACACATTCCTCTCATCAACTAGATGTTTATAGGATAAAAATCTGAAATCGACATTCGCTTGTTTTTATTTGTTTTGACGATACCTCTTGATTGGGTAATGATATTTTGAAAATTCTTTGCAAAACGCATTTACCTCGTCAAATAGGTGCTTATTGGATAAAAATCAAAAATCTGGCTTTCAATGGTTTTTCAATGTTTTGACGATAATTTATTATAGGATGCTTATATTTTAAAATTTTTCGAAGCAACACATTCCTCTCATCAAATAGCTGTTTATATATTTTTATTTATTTTATTTAGTTTATTTTTTGCTTTTTTATTGTTTACCTTTTCGTGATAATTGATGATAGGATGTTACGATGTTATACGATAAAAACCTAAATTCGACCTTCAGATGTTTTTGTTCTCGCAATAACTTGTGATACCATAGCCATTTTTTTGGCAATAACTCTTGTTAGGATGACCATATTATGAAAATTCTTAAATCAAAGCATTCCCCTCATCAATAAAGTGCTTATAGCACAAAAATCTAAAATTCCGCTCTCAATTGTTTGCCATTTCGTTTACGATAACTAATTAATAAAACAGTTATATTTTAATTTTTTGCGCGAGCATTCTTCTCACCAAATAGTTGTTTATGTGATAAAAGAAAACTGAAATTCAATCTTCAATTGTTTATTATTAATTTTAAGATAACACATGATAGGATGGTCATATTTTGAAAATTCTTTATGAAACGCACGTATCTTATCAAATAAGTGGCATAGGATGTAAATCTACAATTCGACCTTCAATTGTTTTTATTGATGTTACGATAACTCTTGATAAGATGTTTTGAAAATTCTTTTCGATATATACTCCACATATTAAGTAGATATTTATAAAATAAAAATATTTAAAAATTAACTTCAATTGTTTTTCATTGTTTTTACAAGTATAAAATTTCAATCAAAATGAGGAAAAAATTCGCCAAAAATGGCTACAATAAATTTCAAAAATGCACATTGGCTGAATTTCCATCAACTATAGTTAAAAGGCACCTACACAAGAAGAAAGTTATTGGGTCTGAGTGGAAAAACACGTAGCTGCGAAATGTGAACTCCTCCTGCAAGTCCTGTGAGCAAAATTTTTGAGATTTCTTTGGATAGTTTATTGTTATATATATATATATATATATATATATATATATACCAACATGATATTGTAAAGTTTCAATAAAGAAATAATAAATTAAACTCTTGATTGGAAGATCATATTTTCAAAATTCCAAAAGGAATGCATTATAAAATAGGTATTTATGAGATGATTACCTGAAATTTGACTTTCAATTGCTTTTCAATATTTCGCAATAACTCTTAATAGGATAGTCAAATTATGATTTTTTTCCTTCATTCTTCTCATCATATAGGATTAGAAAACTGATATTTGATATTCAATTATTTTTGTAATAACGAGATTTTTGAAAGAAACTATATTATAAACATCTAATATTAGACCAGAATCAAAAGGTTTCTAAAAAGGCCTAATGCTAGAAACCTTTTTAGAATCCTTCTGCTTTAAAAAAATGATTCTAGATATTTCTATTTTTTTGAAAACTATCTTTTCATTGTTTCCATGATAACTCGTGAATGGATATTTATATTTCAAAAATTCTTTGTGGAACGCACTTCTCTCATCAAATCGGAGTTTATGGGAATTCAATCCTTGTCTTTAAATTTCTTGTTTCTCAAATGTCTTTATAAGATAAAATTCTGAAATTCGCTTTTCATTTGTTTTCGATTATTTTACGATGATAATAATATAATGGTTAGTTTTTTTCCATCAGATAAGTGTTTACAAGAAAAAACTGAAATTCGAACTTCAATTGCTCTTACTTGTTTTGGCGATAATTTTTAAATGATCGCTCATATTTGGAAAATTTTTAGAAAGATTAATTCGAGACTTAAAATAGATATTTATGAAATGAAATTTTAAAAAATGTTTAAGTAACGCTTTTAGGTGTTTAAAAAATACGACATGCAATTGTTTTTCTTCTTTTACGGTTACACGTAACAGGATGCTCATCCTTTGAAAATAAATTCTTAGATTAATTCCGGACATAAAATAAATAATTAAGAAATGAAAATCTGAAATTCACTTTTGATTTTTCTTTAAAAATTCTTAGAGAAATTATTTTAAGACATCAAATAGATATTTATGACACGAAAGACTGAAATTTGACTCTTGATTTTGAAAATTGTTGAAGCAACGCATGCCATTCATCAACTAGGTGTTTATGATATAAAAAGCAAATACGATATTCAACTGTTTTTTATTGTTTTGCGATAACTCGTGCTAGGATGCTCAAATTTTGAATATTCTTTTTAGAACACGTTCCTCTAATCAATAGTTCTCCATAAAAGAAAAACTAGAATCGACCTTTATTTATTTTCCATATTTTTACTTTCCCTATATACGAAGTATATATCGGGGAAGTATTTTTTAAAATTTTTTTTTGCGGAAATATCCGTTTTGAGGTCTGTCTGTCGGTGGGCGCTGTATCTCAAAAACGAAAGATCCTATTGAGATGAAACTTCAAACTTAAGGTTTTATCGTTAAAAACTGGAACTGAAAACAGCTTTTGGTGAACATTCATAGACCGGAAGTGGATGTTTAGTCGAGGCGTTTTTTGTTTTTTCGTGATATTTTTCTAAATATGAAAAATTTTAAAAAACGGTTCAAACAAAAGTTAAAGGAAGTAAAAAACTGAACATGTTTTATTCGAATATATTTTTTATAAAATTCTTAACTTTTGAGAAAAACAAATGTCAAAATTGAAAACTTTGACATTTTTTGCCAATTGCTAATAAGTCATGTGAAACTTTTATTACAAATAATTGTAGATAATTCAAAAGTGAACAAATCATTAATAATAGCCTTTTTGCGAAAATTAATTAATTAGTACAATGGATTCAGGGGACCTCAAAACGGATATTTCCGCAAATTAAAAAAAAAAAAATCACGATTACAATACTTTACGAACAATTGTCTGTTCTCAACAAAAAAAAAAAAATATGTGGTTGGTAAAATCCAAAGCAAAGGACGTCGGTTGGAAAAACGTCTGAGCCAAAGACGAGAAAATTCTCATGAGAAAAGAAAGTGGCTCTAAAATTGTCCAAATAAATCAAGAATAATCAATAAATGATTGGAACAAAAAAAAATGATAAACTCATTCGAGGACTATTTTAGTATAATTCACCTAAACTCAATATCGGCTCACTTAAACAGTATGTACAGTGCGTTAAGCGAAATCTTAGATAACTTACAAATAATAGTATTGTCTGTAGTTAAACTAAAACAAAATAAATCCGTAAATGTTGATCAGTTGTATTCATTAAGTTCATTTAAATCCTTCAATACCCTACGAACAAATAATAGCGGAGGTTGTATTATTGTTTATTACAGAGATCATTTAAATGTTTCTGTGATTCAAATACACACTAATTTCTGCGAAGCATTATTGTTTAAACTCAATTACACAGATAATACTGAAATGTTAGTTCTAGACATATACATACCTCCTAATGTAGACATACGCCAATTCATAGAGGAGCTAGAAAATATTGTTTCAAATTTCAATCGTCGCCATTTTATAATCATTGGCGATATCAATATTGACCTACACTCTAATTCAATTAATATACTGCAATATGGTAATATTCTACATGGCTTAGGAGTTATTTAACGAATCAATGTAGCAACTCGCGAAGAATCGAGGCTAAATGCTTTGGTGTGTTCATGCCTAGACCACATTTATGTTAGAAATAGTTCTTAAGAATCATTTAGCTCAGTAATTCAAACTAAAATACCTGACCAATACTTAATTTTCATTGCGATTAATATCAAATCCAAGTCATCCAAGTGTGATACTAGTTTTCAAAAATCAACAATCACGAACTGTATATTATTTAAATTAATTATTTATTAAACATATAGACATCACAAAATCAATTCACATATTGAACTCAAATGAAATGTTAATACATAATGCTTTTACATTGGCTTTACAAAATGCAAGTGTTACAGAGTACAGGCAACTTAAACGAAATAAAAACAGACCCGAAAAGCCTTGGCTAACAGAGCAAATATTAAATCAAATCAAACTTAGAGACATTTATTTGCAAGTTTGGAAGAGATCGAATGAAAATGATAATATTACGTGTAATATATTAAAAGAATCGAGAAACAAAGTTAATTACATGATTTAAACATCCAAAAGACAATATTACATAAGATTATTTGAAAACTCGAAATACAATATGAAGACGATGTGGAAAAATATAAATCACACATTAGAAAGTAAATGAAAAACAAATAATACAGAAGCTAAGGAATCTGCATTCAAATTAGAGGAAAGTGAAATTATCAATACGTTTTTAAATTCATTTAAAACCCAGGTTGATAAATTAGTGCAGAAGTGTGTCATGAACATATTATTTTCCAAAAATGTAGATAACGATAGGCAGATTAATAATATTCATTTATAAAGCATTAGGTGTCAAAATTGAAAATATAATCAATAATTTCGATAGTGCAAAACCTCCAGCTCATGATAATATAGAGGTGAAAGACTTAAAAGAATTTTGCGACATAATAAAATAATCAATTAGGGAGCTAATTAATCTATCACTGACTGATGGATTCATTCCCAAGCCCTTAAAGAAAGCTATAGTCAAGTCTATCTATAAAGGAGACAGTCATGCGAACTGCAATAACTACAGGCCTATATCCCTGCTACCCATTATAGACAAGATTATGTAGCGATTTATGTATGAGAAACTAATTCGGTTTTTAGTTAAAGTAATATAATTGATAAAAGGTAAAACAGTTTTATACAAAATAGAAGCACAATAACATAACTTGATTATCTAGCTGATAATATTAATAATTACTTTAGCAAAGCATTTGATATAAGTAACCACGAAAATTTACTGAAAATTCTTGTAAAAATGGGAATTAGAGAACAGGCTAATAATTAGCTTGCAGAGAGAACTTTGGTGGTTTAGATTGGACAGAGCGTTAGGTATGAATATGCAATAATAGGGGAGCATTTTAGGACCCACGTTGTATCTTCTATTTGTGAATGGTATGTATAAATGCTTTGACAGGTGCGATTTTTACTTGTAAGCAGACGATACCGCTCTCATATCCTCCGATAACGATGAACTAGCTACTCTACAATCACTTCAATATGAATTCGTAAATTTTCAGAAATGGGCTCATGATAAAGAGTTATGCATCAATAAAATAAAACAAAAGTTATGAAAATAATATCACCTCATAAAAAATCCCGAATAGAAACGAAAATAACATTTTATAGTGGATAATCATTTCACTTGGAAGGACCATATACATTATCTAAATAATAAACTTACTGAAATGTCACAATTTCAACAACAAGTTTGGTTCAAGAACACGAAAATAATTTTTATTTTTTCGCGATATTTTTCTAAATATGAGAAATTAAAAAAAAATGATTCAAACAAAAGTTAAAGGAAATGAAAAACTGAATAAGTTTTATTAAAATATATTTTTCATAAAATTCTTAACTTTTGAGAAAATAATAAAAATAGAAAATTTTGACATTTTTTGCCAATTGCTCAAAAACTGTTAGAGTTACATGGCACTTGTATAGCAAATAATTGTAGGGAATTCAACAAATCATTAAGAATAGCCTTTTTGCGTAAACTTTCGAGTACAATATAGGGAAAGTGCTATGATGGCCACATCACCATTTATTCGTTTTGGAGAAATTAAAGAGAATTTTTCGTTAAAATAAAAACAAGAAACTTTTCAGTGATCCAAGATTCAAAGGAAATTTGAAAGAAAAGTCTCTTACATGCATCAATTAAGCTGATTGTGTATTATTTGAACATAATAGTAAATCAAACATACATTTACTACCCCATTGTAATTGTATAAGTATCGTGTTTGATCACGCCATAAAAGAAACAAATAATTAAGCCCCAACATAAATATTGATATTCAATTAAAACCACCAATTTATCCGTAATTATCTTTCGATGGGGGGGACGGAACAAATCAGACTGTAGTCATTAAATCCACGGCGGAGTCAATTCATTTGGTCTTAATTTCATTATAGCGCGGCCCCGGGGGGATTAGTCCAATAATAGGACGGCGCCGGAACATGGATAGCCCCCAATCAGAAAAAGGGCCTCTCTGTTTTTGTAATCCTCTTCAATAAAATTACTCTCTGGCAGTTCACTAGACTAATCCGATCCGTGTTTCGGGTCAGATCAGTGGCGAAACAATGTAGCAAATTATTCCATAATTGCGGCCCCTCTCCGGACTATCGATTTTACACTTTCGGCGGTGTTTTTCGCCACCGATTTTACGAGGGCGTTTCGGAATTTTATTGTATTTACAAGGACCGACTAGCAGTGCTGCAATGAAACGGCGCAAATCAGCGGCAATCTCTTTTCTGGGTAAATTTAAGCGATGAAATTTCAACGGAGCTTTAATGAAAGAGGTAAGTATACTCCGGTGAGCCATGCTTATCAAGGGATCCGGCCGAAAGCTTCGTTTATAGTCATTAGTGCATGGTGCTGATAACATTACCTTACTAAAATAATTCGCATGAAAAGCTTGCCTACGTGTACTTAAAAATTAAACAGATTTTGGAATTATTAATTAAAATTTTAAAGGTACAATCTTTGATGTAGTAGTAAGTAGTGGCTATTGTATATACTTAGTATAAGTATATCAACTTATTTTTCAATTGTAGTTTGTAATTAAAGTAAAATTATTTGTAGCAACTTGAATTAGCAAGGACACTATAAAATGTAAATATTCCCTCACGGTTTATTGCGCGAGAGAAATAAGTAATTCGGTTGGTAATTATATGGGTCGCAACTGTAAATAAAATTCCTCGACGAAATAAGCCTTCTTTGAAGTATCTCTAACAAGTTGTCGTAACCTATGTTGTGCCTTTGAGCGCAAACTTGAAAGGAAACGCAAATCTCTGTTAAATTCCTGTACTTAAACCTCTGGATATTATGAGGATGTGGCGCTGGTGGCGCCGGCGTCGATCCGCGAAGTCTTTGTGAACATCCCTTAAACCAGATATCACCTCGGCGTAGTTTCCAAGTTGTACGTGAAATATTTCCCTAGAATAAAAAAAAAACAAAATCATTACATGATCATACTATAAAATATAATTGATTATTTCTTGAACACTAAATAAAACACTTACTATGTTTTATTTAGTGTTCATTATGAATTACCACGTAGTAACGGTCGCAACCATCATTATGATAATTTCTTATAATGATAAGTGAAAATAATTTTGACGTTTCTATTATTTCCATTTACTCCATTTACCTTTTTTAAAATAAACAACCACACAGTAACGGTCGCCACCATCATATTCATTAAAATTTCTTAAGTGTATAATAAGTCTCCTTTTTATCACAATTAATGCACATTAACGAAACACCCTGTATATAAACGTTATAATTTTATCATACCAGCGTATGTTATAAATTTCCCAAGTATATGTCTCTCTCTCTTTCTGAATAATTTTCAGCGGAGAGAATAAATCTTGTGAAAACACGCCGAGAATAAAATTTAAATGATGAATTGAACGCGGCGAAGAAATCCATCTTTTATATTAGTATTTTTTCCGCGTCTTGTGTTCGGCGGCGCGGCGTCGGTATTCGGAGTTATTCAAGACGCTCTAATTAATTAATTAATTAATTAATCCAGTATTCGTTTGCGCCTTTTTTTTCCTTCCTATCTCGCGATGTGCGGTCTCGGCGATTATATATCCAAGTAGGCGTGGATCGAATCGGGACTGTATTGGATGAAGATCGCGAGGTATTCAGTGGGTTTTAATTAGCAGAATGTGGACTTGCAGTTGATGTCTTAATTAAAAATTCCTGCTCGATGAATTTTCCGGAGTGCCAGTGTGCGTTTCTTTTTATTTGTCTTGCGTTTAATACTGGGGGGTGGTTTATTTCATTATAAAGTTAGTTGAAGAATGTTTGACTAGAAAAATTAATTAATCCGGAAGAAGGATGCTGATGGATGTTTAACACATTATTTAAATTAAGAGTTGATGAATGTTTTGCTAGAAATATTAGTTGATGAAAGATAAAGAATTTTGATGTGTTTAAAAATTATCTTCAGCCTAACATAATTTAAATTATAAGAATATTGACACATATTGTATGTAGAAATAAAGATAATTTATAAATAATTATATCCCTTTATTATTTGCAATATATTTCAAATAACCACTAAAACATTTATGAATAATTAGTCTGCGCGTATTTCTACACGAATACTTAAAATAAATTTTCTTAATATTTTCAAAATAATTTCAGGTTTTGAGGACAAAATTAACACTAAATTGACAAATTTGTGATTTAAAGAGAGAGTAATGGTACAAGAAATTCTTCCATAGGTAGTAACGCTTTTAGTGAAATGAGGTATGATTTTTTTAATCAATTGTTATTATTTCGCTCTCTCTTATTATCTCCTATCCCTTGGTCTCCTTTGCTTTCACTTTTCATAAAAAGAGGGATTTTTCAAATCGTATCACTTACTGGCTTTTACTGTTTCGCTCTCCATTGCACACTATTGCTCTCTCTCTCTCTCTCTGTTGCTCGTTTCACTCTCTGTTGCCCTGTATTGCTTTTCTTCGCTCTTCCTTGCTCTTTTTCACTTTTTCTTACTCTTCTTCGCTCCCAATTTCTCACTTTTGCTCCAGTAGTCCATGATGTTTTTCGCTGTATTTTGCTATTTTTGACTCTCCCTTGCTCTCTTTCTCTTTCCCTTCCTCTTTTTCGCTTTCTCTGGCTCAATTTTGCTCTCTATTACTCTCTTTTGCTCTTAGTTGCTCACTTTCGCTGTCCCTTGTTTTCTCGAGCTCTCTTTCACTCTTTGCTGTTCTCTATTGCTCTTCTTCGCTTTCTCTCTTTCGCTTTTTCTTGTTCTCTTTGCTCTATAGAGTTTACTCTCGCTCTCTCTTACTCCACTTTCCCTTGGTCTTTTTCGCTCTTTATTGCTCACAATCACTCATTTTTGCCGCCTTTCATTACCTCTTGTTTACTTTCGCTATCTATCTTGTTCTCTTTGACTCTCTCTTACTCTCTTTCTCTCTTCCTTGCTTCCTTTTGCTCTTGCTTGCTATGTTTCACTCTTTTTTCCACATTTTCTCTCTTGCTATCTTTCGCTTTCTGTTGCACTTCTTTGCTTTTTCTGTCTCTCTCTTTTACTTTCTTTTTTTCTGTGTCCCTCACTTTCGCTCTCTAATGCTCATTTTCGTTTTTCGTTCTCTCTTTTTCACTGTCTTTCCGTCTTGTTCTGCCCTCCCTTACTCTCTTTCGCTGTCTTTTGCTCTCACTTTCTCTCTTTTGCTCACCCTTAACATTTGCTTATATTTGCTTTCTCTTGCTCGATTTTGATCTTTTTTCTCACATCTGCTCTCTCTTGCTCTTTTTATTCTTTTGTCTCTCTCTTGTTCACTTTTGCTCTGTTCTGCTCACCTTTGCTGTCTTTTGCTCTCTATTGCTCTCTTTCGCTCTCTGCTACTTTTTATATATTATTTGCTTTCTTCCACTCTCGGTTGCCAACTACTCTTACTCTAATCTACTCTGGTTCGCTCTCTGTTGCTTTCTTGTACTCTTTTTCGTTCTCTTTTGTTCTCTGTAACTCACTTTCGCTATTCCTTGTTCCCTCATACTCTTTTTGCTCTCTATTACAACCTATTGCTCTACTTCACTTTCTTTTTCTCTCTTTCGTGCTCTGTTTTTGGAGTATTACTTTTTTTATATTCTCTCCCCCTCTCTCTCTCCATATTGATTATTTTTTCTCTCTCTTACCCTCTGTTCTCACTTTAGCTCCGGTTGGTCTTACCCTCAATCGCTCTCTTGCTCTCTTTCGCTCTCTTGCACACTGTTTTCCTCTCTCTTGCTCTTCTTTGCTCACTTAGGATCTACCTTGCCCTCTCGCGCTCTCTTTCGCTCCATCCTGCTCTTTTTTACTATCTTTTGCTCAAATTTGCTCACTCTTGTTCGCTCTTGTTATCTCTCGCTCTATCTTGCTCTTTTTTATTTTTATTTATTTTTATTTATTTACTTACGGAAGGCCATTACAACATAAGAATACAACTGTACAATAACATTAAAATATTAAAAAGTGTACAAATTAAAAATAACAACAATACAAATATGTACAAAAAACGCACAAAATATAAATAAATTAAACATGATGGCGCAGAATCGAGCGTATCTTATACATTGCAATAATCGATGTTTAAAGAATTGCAATTCCTAGCGATTCTCGTGATGCCAAAATGCCCACCATAATCGAAAAAACGAAAAGAATGCAAATCTCTTTTAGGAACGTGAATATGGAATAAACTTAATAAAAGTGGTGAGTTGACTAAACCATTAATAAGTTTAAAACCCGTTGTTACGTCCACGTTTCTACGTCTCTTTTCCAATGAGTCCAGATTTAAAAATTCCAACAAAACAGGATAAGTTCCTGTTAGCCCAAACTTAAACGAAAGATATTTGACAAATTTAATCTGGACTCGTTCAATTTTATCGGTCTCAGCCCTGCTAAAGGGACACCAAATTAAGGAGCAGTACTCTAAATGCGGGCGTACAAGGGAAGTATAAAGATTTAAAATAGTTTTTAAATTTTTGAAGTCCATGCAACTACGTTTAACAAATCCAAGAAGTCGATAGGCTTTAGATGTTACAGAGCTTAGATGATCGACAAAACACCATCTACTTGACAGAATTACTCCTAAATCTTTAACAGTGCATACACGAGTAAGTTTATTATCATCGAGGAAGTAATCTCTATCCGTCAGTGTTCTATTTTTTGAAAAGGTAATTGCACTACATTTACCAACATTAAGCCGCATGCTATTATTCTGACACCAAACATTAAACCTGTCCAGATCCTGCTGTAGTAATTCAGAAGAGGTATTATCGGTGATTGATATAAATATTTTCATATCGTCGGCAAAAAGAAGACATTCAGAATGATGAAAACAAGTGATTACATCGTTAATGAAAATATTAAATAGTAGTGGTCCAAGATGCGACCCTTGGGGTACCCCGGAAGAAACCGATATTTCCGACGAAATGAAACTACCTACTCTACAGCTTGTGTCCTATTGGTTAAATAGGATCGAATCCAGTCTAGCATAATGCCATTTAAACCAATTTGTTTAAGTTTCAGAAAAAGAATACCATGGTCCACTGTATCGAAAGCCTTTGAAAAGTCGGTGTAGATAGAATATACCTCACATCCGGCTTCCAAAGATGCTGAAATAAATTAACCGTACGAAAGTAAGTTGGACCAAGTAACACATCCACTTCTGAAACCATGCTGACTATTTGACAGTAAGGGCGATAGACAAACAGACAAAGAGGCAGTAATTAGTTTCTCAAACATTTTAGGAATAAATGACAGGATAGAGATCGGGCGATAGTTAGAAAAACTACTTTTACTCCCACATTTATGTATAGGTGTTATTAGAGCACCTTTCCAAAGGGTAGGAAAACATCCAGACTCTAAAGACTGGTTAAACAGTAGCCATAGTGGACGACTGAATGAGAAGGCGCACTGCCGAAGTAATGTCGATGGTAATTCATCCGGCCCAGTACATTTGGTGTCTTTCAGTTGCGCCAATTCATACAAAACATCAGTGATTTTGATATCAGAGAAACGGTTAAAATTTATATGGTTGTAAGAGTACTTATGAAATTTTTTTAAGGAATCGCTGTTTACGGGTCTACCGTACACTGACCCGAACTGAGCTGCAAATAAGTCGACAATTCGCTGCCTATCATGTTTTAGGAATGGATGAACTATTCCTTTTAGTATTTACAAAGTTCCAAAAAAATTTAGGATCTTTATTTAAAGACTACTCCATACACCAAATATAATTATTGTAACAGGCCTGAGACAGAATTTTACAACGAGCACGTGTACTTTTGAACAGGTGAAATTCTGAGTCAAGTCCAGAACATTTATAATTTAAGTGTAGCTTTTTCTTGAGGAAAATAAGATCTATAAGTTCGGCACTGAACCATTTGGGAAAGCGACGTTTGTGACTAGAATTGTTTCTTTTTACAATTTTTGGTACGTATCAATCGATTATTGAATAAATAGTTTTATAGAACAACTCAACGTTATCGTCGATGCTATTATCCAAAAACAAACTATCCCAATATATGTTTGCAATGGCTTCACTTATTGACGTATATTTTTTGTTCTTTCTTACTCACCTTCGCTCTCTACCTTACTGTCTTTCGCTTTCCCCTGATCCCTTTCTCTGTTGTTCACTTTCGCTCTCCCTTTCTCTTCAAAGCTCTGTTTCGTTATCTGGTGCTCTCTCTTGTTCCATTTTGTTGTTTTATGCTCTTTATTGGTCACTCTCGCTCTACATTGCTCTCTTTTACACTTCCTTGCTCCTTTTCATTTTTTTTTTGCTCTTTGTTGCTCACTTTTGTTCATTCCCGCTCTCCATTGCTTTCTTTAGCTCTTCCTTGCACTCTGTTCCTTAGTTTCGCTCTCTCTTGCTCTCTGTCTCTCCCTTTAAGTCTCTCTTGCTCGCCTTTCCCTATCTATCATTCTCTATTGCTCACTTTCGTTATCTATTGCTCCATTTTGCTCTCTATTTATCAGTTTTGCTTAAATTTGAGCAAAACTGATAAACAGCTCTTGCTCGCCCTTGCACTCTTTCGCTCTTTCTTGCTACTTTTCGCTCTTTCTTGCTGACTGTCGCTCTCTATCTTACTTTCTTTTGCTTGTTCTTGCTCTCTTTCACTCTCTGTTGTTCACTTTCGCTCTGCATTGCTCTTTAATGCTCTCTTTCGCTCTCTGGTGCTCCCTCTCTCTCGTTTTGTTTTGTTCTTTTATGCTTTATATTGTTCACTCTCACCCTATCTTGCTCTCTTTTGCTCTTCCTTCCCCATATTAATTCCTCTTTGCTTTATTTCTTTCTGCCTTGCTCATTTTTGCTCTCTGTTGCTTACTTTAATTCTTTTCTGCCCTCCCTTGCTCTCTTTCGCTCTCTGTTTCTCACATCTACTCTAACTTACTCTCTGTCGCTTTCTTGCTCTATTTGGCTCTCTATTGCTCCCGTTTGCTCTCTCTTTATCAATTTTGCTCTTTTTTGCTCATTTAATCTCCCTTTTGCTTTCTCTTTCTCCCTGTAACTTTTCCTTCTTTCCTATTGCTCATTTTTGCTCTCTCATACTCTTCTTCCCACTCTCTTGCTCACTATCTCTCTTTTCCTTGCTCTGTTTCGCTCTTACTTGCTCTCTGTTAATCAGTTTTGCTACCTTTTGCTCACTTTCGCTCTCTTTCGCTCTCCCTTGCACACTTTCACTATCTCTTGCTCACCTATGCCCTCTTTTGCTCTTTTTTGCTATCTCTCTGTCTTTATCTCTTGTTCTTTTACTGTCTGTTTCATACTGTCTCTCTCTCTCTTGCTGTTTCTTTTCTTTTACTCATTTTTGCTCTCTCTTGCTCTCTCTGGTTTTAACGCGTTCAATGTCGCGTCACCAAACTACGAGTGATTGCTATAAACTAGGTTATTTTTAATACAATTATAACGAATATTTGAGATACAGTAATAATTTATTAAATACACTTTTATTAGCGCACACGAAATACAAAAGTGATTAATTAAACCAGTCACAATTTCCTCGCTCTAAAAAGCTTTCATTCCTTGGATCACTTATCACATTTTCCACTTCGTCCTTTATAAGACGTTTTGTATTCTTTTTCTCACGTAACGCGTTGCTTAAACAAAAGATCGCAGATTTGGGCCCCTGGATGCGTTAAACGCATTAAAGAAATTGCTCTCCTCTACACTTTTTTGCTTACTCTTGCTCTATTTCGCTTTCTCTCATTTCGCTCTCCTTTGCACTCTTTCCTTCTCTTTTGCTCAGTTTTGCTATCTCTTCTATCCTTTATTTTTACTTTTCAGTACTTTGCTTTCTGTATCCTGTTAGCTAATATCTGTCATCTAATATGAGTAATCTGTATCTTTGTCATATGTTACTTTTAATCTTTTTGTAAATTTTTTTACTATCATTTTTCTCATTATCTTTCATCTATTCTCAATTTATTATTCTTTTTTATCCATTGTTAATCTAGTCCAATCTGTCTATTTGTTTTTTTATCAACCTTCATCTGTAATTTCTTATTTATCCTCTGGCCTGTTAGTTTTTCTCTATTCTTTATTAATTATCTCTTAGACGCTGTTCATTATTAAATTATTTCGCGTCATAACGTTTAGACTGCGACGAATCTCACATCTTCAGTTAATTTAGAAATCCGTTTTATTGTCAACGAATGCGAGCAGATTTATACGAGGGTGGATCAAATATAAACGGGAATTAAGTTTAAAAAAGTATGTACGTATTATTGTAAAAAGGAAATTAATATGTTTTATTTTTCTACATAGTCTGTGCTTATGTACACCTTTTTCCCAGCGAAACGGAAGATTCTTGATGCTATTATAGAAGAATGTAGAATGCTGCAACGCATGATTCCACAGCTTAGTCACTGTGAAAACTGTGAATTCGTTTTTGAGTATATCAAACATATGAATGTCACACGGAGAAAAGTCGAGGGTGTAGGGCGGGTATTACAATATTTCTCAACGAAGTTTTTCTAATTTTTCTCGGTTCATGAAGGAGAATCACACTTCGGACAGGCACACATCGTCTTTTCTGTAGATAAGCCAGTTTGGCTTCATCAAGGAGCTTGAAACAATATTCAGAATTGACTGTACGTGGCCTATAAAGGAAATCAACATCAATCGCAAAAGACAGTTGCAAGTTAACCAAATGGGCATTCTCCCCTCCATTTGACAATCACCATATTCAGCGTTATCTTTCATAACCCTTCATTAATTAATTATTAATTAATTAATTCTTATTAAAAACCGTTTGAAGCTAATATAAAAGCATTTTTAAATCTGTTATTTTAAGTTCAGTTAATTTGGCTATTATTCAAAAACAAACCAATGTATGAAAGTGGTAATACTCTTAAATATGAAAAAGTAGAAATAATAAATTTTCAAAAGTTCATTATGAGAAATTTTATAAATATCGTTTAACAAATGCATGTGGAGATTACCGCAACGAAGTAGGGCGAAAAAGCGTTACTCGAACATATGGTGATTAATTAAAAGCATTAGTTACTAAGTATTTGTTGTAATTTAATGTGGTGTTTGTGCTCGGGCACAATTTATACGAGTAAAAATAGTGCACAAAAGCACTGTTTGTGTGGAGGTCGGTGTCGGGCGTAAAAACTGGACTAATCGCCCTCTCATTTCGCGCATATGGCCCCTTCGGTCGGGTCAAATGAGCTCCATTGATTTTGTTTTCTACAAGGATTAATCCCAGCCTTGTACTCCGCCACAAATGCTACTGACTTTTTCGCTCCTTCGCGTTTAAATCATAATTAATGACTTCGAAAGATCCATCTGGCCGGCGGGCGGTGATAAATTTTTCTTCATTTTAATTAATTCTTTCGCCCGGAACAGGCCGGATTTTCGCAACATGGCGGATTAATCGCGCGCGGATTTTTCACGGTGGCGGATGACCGCCATCGATTCGCATCTATGCATGCGTCAATGTCTGAGGGGGGCCCGTACTTATGTCCGCCGGATCCCCGACATCTACTTTAGTAGTTTGTCCGAGGATTCATCGCCATTACCGTGAATCTTTCGGGTTGTGACGGAGTGAGCCGCTCCATTTGCTCATGTATCTCTGTCGGACGGCGCGAATTATTGTCCCCTTTTGGGCTATTTGCTGTTAACGCGGCCTCGAACCCACGATCTATGGACATGTCAGCTGTGCACGACAACCAAGGGGCTTAAATGAAACGTGTAATAGCTCACGGATAGCCGATTCTTTATTATTATATTGATTGAAAAATTGATTCATACCGATAGCTATATAATTTACGTTATAAAATATTAACCTTTACTGTTGTAAATATAAATAACGAGAAATATTAAACATTTAATGTATTTATATCATTATTAAAATTAAAATTAATAACTTTTCGTAGTTAATATGATAATAACAACAGTATATTTTTGAAATAAACCAGTTTCATTATCCTAAATATGGTGTATGATTTATTAACTCGATAATTATAAAGTTAAATTTTAGGACGCTTTATATAAACAGATGACAACATTAATAATTTTAATCATTAACACTTTATCATCATATTTAGCAGGGCAAATTAACCACCGGGCAAACATGCATGTGAGTGTTGTATATCTGTGCGGGGAATAACTTTGAGAGTTGCCCCCCAGAGTGCGGATTTAGATGACCACGGGGTACCAGTTTTACTGTCTTTACTGCCGCCACCGAGCTTATCTTTCCTCTCAACTTGTGCTTGATTACCGCCGCTGATGTCACGTTTAAAATAAAACCACGGTCTGTTAACTCCACCGACCCAACTGCTCACTAATTAAACTTATGTAATATTGCCTCAACTATTTGAATTGTATGACTGGTCGGGGACGGGCGAGTAGCAAAAAAAAAAAGCACTCGGTGATATATTTACGTGAAGTTTGATTGGTTTGTAAGTGCATTGGGGAAGTTGGTAATGTGTTTTCAACATATTGGGATGTAGTTTGTTACTCGCGGTAACAGGCAAGTAGAACGCTCCACGCTAAAAGCCACATTACAAATCGCTTGATGGATCTACTGGAGTAAACATTTTAAAAGGGTTCTCATAAATTTCACAAGAGTTGACAAAGAGATAAATATGTACACGCTCGGGTTATACAGAAGGGAAGTGGGTGAACGGAATAACTATTATTTGTGTAAGTTTACATAAGAATTATGACACTATTCCATTTTTAAATTATTTAAATTATAAGTAGTGAATAGATAAATTAAGATGATTAATTCAACGCAAATGGGAAAACTTTACTAATAACTTATATAGTGCTGTAGTTGAATTTAGCATTGCAGATAAATTTCTGGAGCATTAGTCTCCCCGTGATATACACAGTAGCAATAAACGAGCTGGTAATTCTAAATGCGTTTATACCTCATAGCAACACGTTTAGCCTAGAATTAATTACTCTTAGTTGAATTCTCAGCTATCCCGGTTGATTAGTGGGCAAGTCCGTTTTTCGGGGTGAAATGTATGCAACTTAGAAAGATAATCCAGAGCACTTCCGGTTTGGCGCAAAGGCCGCCCATTATAAATTGTCCCCGGTGCAAGCAAGGAAGGACTATGCGAAACTTGGGCAATAAATCATGCGGTATAATGGGTGTGTAATTTAATTACAATTAGATACACAACTTGAGACGACTTTGAGAACTTCCCCGGGGTTATGAATTGGAGTAACGAATTGTATCTAATTCGGAATATATTCGCGATTCGTAATAAACAATGACTGGATGTGATGTGCAAGAGGAAACGTACCCTCGTATCCTCTCAACCGCTTCTTTACTTTCCACCCGTTGCCGCCGTCTAAACAAAACGACAACGATTTCAGATAAATAACATCGCGGAGGGTAATAATGGGCATGAAATGACGGCGATCCTTAATTGATGTTGTGAACGGAAGGACCTTTTCCACTCGTGGATTAATCGTGAACTCTAAATTGCTTTACAGTCGGGGGTTGATTTGTACATTAAATACAATTTACGTTTACTTAATATTATTGTGTACATCTCCAATTTAATTCTTATGATTTATAATTATTCAAATTTACATTATTATTATTAAGAATACAAATTTTATTATATGAATTGAAATATATATTAGTTTTTTGCTATTAATTCTATTCTTCCAAAAAAGCAATAAAGTCTTATCTTAAATACTCAGAAGCTCAACTTGCAAATCGGGTTATGTATGGTTGTTCACTTTAAGCTCTTAGGTCAATTAATTTATTTACTCATCAATTAAAAGATAATTTCAATTCTCATGCATATAGAGGAAACTCAACTGCCTCTGATCTTCTGTACATATTTTTAGACAGCAGCAATTGTCTTGCCCAGTTTGGTATTTCTTTCACAAATGGTGTTGGCTGTTTATGTACTTACTAGCTTTTTCTATCTTTTAAACGTGAGCCATGAGTTTTAGTGTTTTAGTGATTTTTTAAATTTATCGCAAAATAAATTTATTTTTTATTAATTCTAAGCTTCCTTCAGTTTACGAGTTTCTCCAAGTGAAAATATTCATTAATATAATATTTATGGTTCTTCTGCACATATTCAGGAACAGCGGAATTATTTCAAGTTAATTTGCCTTACTGATTTTATTGTCAAGTTTTTAAATCCTTTTACATGATTTTGATTAATTTTGTGGTTTTCTCTCAAAAATTCTAAAGCCTAATTAGCAAACCAGCGTCTTTGTAATAAATTTAAAGCTTTTGGCGATATTCACAGCTAACACATCCTTTCTTGAACATTGATTATATTTTCTGTAATATTTTCTGTCAGTCTTTTAAATGTGAGATATAATTTTGAGTAATTTGGTTGCCTTGCTTTATTGATTCTTTCATTAAATTTTAGCTCAATTTGAACTCTAAAACTTGCCTCTGGTTCTACCATTAATTGACCTGGATCAATTTAATTTTGTCCGGGTATAAACCTTAGTCCAGAAGCAAAAGACTTTGGGATTTTTGAAAACAACATGTTGGGTGCCTTCTTTGTTTTGATACAACGTTCTTAATTTGGATAATCAAAAAACGTGAGAGAGTCTAACTGGATACCAATTGGAATCATAGAAGGTGATGGTTATAATAAAATGCATAGAGCTTAAAGAATTGTCTTATCAATTAAGTACACAGATGAGAGGAAATCCATCATGAACACCCTTTAAGTAGGTAGATGGATACTCTAATTTAGGTTTAGTCGTTTCATGGATCTAGTTTTGAGTAAGTAGCCCGGTACTATATATTCATTTCAGACAAAAGTAATTATGAAAAATCTTTTCAAAATTTATATTGAATATATTATGTCAGTGTTTTATTAATACATATCTTTATCTTTTAAGATGTTCTTCTCAATAGAGCAGAATCGGTTAAATAACCAAAGCTGAAAATCTAAGAGGAAGAATTATGGTTGATTTGTGGTACAAGAATATTGCAGTCTCTAATAAACTGCGGCATCTTTTGTTTACAGTCAAATTAAAGAAGTCTTAATATATTCCTGGGTTGATCTGCACTAATATTATACAACAACATTCTGATAATTTTGTGAAAATAATCCTTGGCCTTGAGGTCTATCTCGGATTTTGATTAATTATAGACACCTGCCTCGACAGCAAAAACTTGGTGTTTGCGTAATGTTGTTTGACAAATTTACATACCAATCAAAAAAATTCTTGCCAAGAATAGGTCAAATACTGAATATAAATTTAGAATTGATAAATCGCTTTCTAGGCTTGAAAATGTATTTATCAGCATGAATACAACACAACTTCTCGACCCATTCTTTAAAGGAATCAAATTTTCTCTGCGTAAACTCTTTTTATCCTTTTAAACAAAAGGATAGTTACCACTTCAGCCAGATATAGAATGTCGCAGGTATATATATTTTACAGTGCTTCAGCTATGGCAGACACATTCAAAATATCTGGAGAACGTACTATAAACCCTAAAATATAATTTCCTGTAACACACAAAATCCTTAAATATTCTGCAAAAATATCTGTTTAAAAATAAAGATCTTGTGTCTGTTAACAAATATCAAATGAGACTGAAATGTAATAGAAAATAACTAAATTAAGTAATCTGTCACCCTTTGTTATTCGACAGTTCCCAAGCCTACGTATTTCTCTGGAATGATTTTATGGTTTTCGATGAAGACTGATTGATCGAGCAAGAATTTCTCAAGTAGCTTACATAGCACACTAAGCAAACTAAAGGTTCGGTAGTTTTAGGAAAAAATAGGTATTATTCCTTAAAAATATTATCACATTTGAAAAATTTACGAGAAGAAATCTACCCTTATAAAAGAGGTTTTCAACCATTAAAGTAATAATACCGGCATGGTCTTCAAGTGGGCAACTTATGAGTTGTGTATTAAGCCCATCAAACTCATCTGGTATAGATAAATAAATAATCGAATGTTTGCAATTTAACAAATTTAACAAAGTTTTTAACGAAATAGCAAATAATTTAATAAATCATAATCCTACTCAAAATGGAACTATTTCAAATAATATTTCTTTCAATCAACCTACAACCCCCTAAAGAGATAATTCATAGTACTTACAGTTTCTCTAATGATAACAGCTGTGGAATTGATGAAATATCGATGCATATTTAAAAAAAAAATAATGAAAGTCATAGCAGAGCTATTATGTGATATAATAAGTAATTCTATAGAAACTGGCTCATGTATAATCAATTGAAATTTGCTATGTTATTACCAATTTTTTAAAAAGGTAATCTTAATCATTTAGAAAACTATAAACTCATTTTCAAAAACTTTTGAGCGAATTATCTATGTACGACTACTTGAGTTCTTCAAAAAGTATGTCTTACTATCTTGGATTCCTAAAATGTAAAAGTACTGATATGTCTCTCTTTGATTTCATAAATTGGATACCTACAAATAAAAAGTATGGTGTAAAGAGAATTGTGTATGCGATAATAAAGTCATATTTAACTATGGCACAAGTATACTGTCTGATCCACTTATATTAAGGAGAGGTATACCTCAAGATAGTGTTTTGGACCTTTTATTATTTGTTATTTGCATCAATGATTTGATTAATTTACCACAGAATTGCAGAATTTTAAACTACACAGACGACACAAATTTACTCATTGAGGGCAAAACATTAATAGATATTAATTTTTCGTCTCCTCGAGTATGTTTAAAATTGAATCATGGTTTAATAAAAATAACCTAATACTAAACAGAGCAAAAACATCATGCATTTTATTTAAGTCTAATCAAGGGCTAACCACACTGCAATCAATAACTTTTGATATCAACTGTAACTTATCTAATATCGTGAAATTTTTTTCAGAACATATAAACCATGTATGCATGAAACTAAGTACGGGTTCGTATGGCATGCGCATATTAATCCACAGTAAGAACTTTAAAATTGCTAAATTATTTTATTTTGCAAATATTGATTCGCACCTGAGGTATGGATTGATATTCTGGCAGAGCAAAAAAAATCATTTATAAATCAAAGCATGGACTATATATTTACGAATCTATAATGTTTTTGAGGAAATATTATTAATTTTTTGACGATGCCTTTTATAATACCAATTATTCCAGAAGAAGAGGTAATCAATATAACCTTCTACTACTACTACTTTCTACTTAGAAATAAAAAGCCTCGCCAAAACCAAGAAAATTTAAAGAATCACTGTATTTTTTATTATGAAATATCGAACCATAGCCGAATATTTTTCTTACAGATTTGTTTAGTTATATTGTTTTATCTGACGTTTCTACATAAACGAGTATATTATATACAATTGTAAATGTAGATAAATATATATTTTAAATATATATTATTATTATTTACGACCTACATTTGATTACTTTAGAGATGAAGTCTTCATGATTACTAAGATTTTAAACTATAGTTAGAAAATACCTCAGCCTTCTCGATATCCATGCAGGTAAACCCAAAGCCGAAAACATCAATCAACAAGAATTTGTTATAAAGGATAGGGATAATAAATCAGATGTTTCCAGATATAAACCAAATCCACAAACCATCGACCAAAAAGAATCGGTTTTGAAGGAGGGGGACCTGATGTTCCCACATATACACCAAATCCAGGAGCGGGAATTTATCGTGGTGGATCTTTTTTTATCCAAAAAGGAGAGAAAATTATTCAGAATTAATGAACAAGTAAGGTGAAACCAGAAAAATTATTGATAATAATTAATATTATAGACACTTAATTATTTTAGGGTTAGGTAAAACGTTGATTTAAGTAATGTGAGCAGTGGCATATATGAAACAGAAATTGCAATATTTGGTTAAAGCTTATTGATGTATTGTCGTTGAAAAATGGGTGTCTTTTCAATTGCTTTTAATTCTATTTTTAGTAAATTTCTTTAGTTTATTCATTGTTTTTCAAGACATTGCTTGATTGGATTTACTTGGCTTTGATTTGTTTTTTCTTGCTCTCTTTTTTCCTTTATTCTTATTTATTATATAAATTTAATTTGTTTTGGAGATTCTTTATAAAATCAATTTTGTGTTTTATTTTGTATGTTTGTAATCATTTGTTTAATTTTTGCTCTTGTTTATTATATTATTTTCCTGTTTTCAAAAAATTACAATTGTATTCGAATTAAAAAATGTGAATTAAAAAAAAAATAACATCTTAGTTATTTTATTTTGCAATTGTTTTTGTAAACAGCATGATTTTTTAGATGTTTGAAAACGTTGAAAGAAGAAATAGAATAACGGTGAAATGGGGAAAGTGGTTTAGTTGTACGAAAAAAAAGTAAAACGTATATCGATATATATCGGTTATTGTGAGGGATAGAAAAAACTGTGAAAAATAAAGTTGTACCTAAATTTACACAGATTAATAAAATATATTTAGAAAATGTTATTTTATTATTGTTTAAATTCCATAACATTTCAAATTTTTTCAATTGTTTTTTTCCATTGTTTATATGGTTTTTGTCATTTACCTGTTTCTATTTTGTTTTATTTGTCATTTGTGTTTTATTTGAATTTTTTATTATGGAAATTGCTTTTCGACAATTTACAAAAATGCCAAATTTACAAATCTTGACTTATAGATTTATAATATACCCTCAAACTCTGGGATTAAATATGCATTAAGCCAAGTCTCATTCAAGCCTATTTAGACTTTTATGAAGTCTATTTGAATTCATAAATTGTGGACGACCTTCTCTTTTTTCTATACTTTAGTTGATCATTTTAAATTTATGGCTGTTATGGTCTATTACATGTCAATACAAATTATGTTTAGAAGGCAGACTAAGAAGAACGTCGTCAGTGAAGATTTATACTTGTAAATCACGAAAGACTTTTCATTTTAGACAGGAAAAATTAAAGTAGCTTTATTTTGTAGGGAAATTAATTTTAACATGAAAATCCAAAGTATTGTATTATGTCTATATACTGACACCTATTTCTTTAATATAAACACAACAACAAAGCAAGTGGATACGAAAATTAAAGATTTTTCACAAATAGTAATTTTAAAACAATAATAAGTTGCTGGAGTTGGAGATTTTACAAAATAATTGTACTACAACTTTGGAGACAGAGACACGGACAGATTTCAAAATCCTTGATACTTGATGTGATAGATTGCTTGAGGAAGATTATTTAAAAGTAAGCTTTGGCTTATTAAACGCCAGGACTTCACTATATTAACATGTTATTGGTAGTTAATGCTTTGTTCAAATTAATTAATTTAGCTGAATCAATATACGCAATTAAATAATACACGACCTCTATCATTTATATCTTGAATTCATAATCTAAGTTAATTACTGTGACCTTTCTGGTGAAATCGCGAGAACAATCTGGAATTGTATTCGAAGGTAGCGCTGGCGCACTTTTAATTAAATGTGCGTGAAGGAGACTTTGTATGCGGGCCGCTCCCTGCAGGTCGTCTGTCGGTGACACGCCGGGCCGGCGGTGAGGCGCAGGGCTTAAAGGGGGGCCGCATTAAAATGCCCCATGTTGCGCCTTTGCGGTATTATAAGAGACATTTCGGAATTCTAATAGAAAACTGTGATCATATTTCACCTGGGGGCCGCGTTGAACACTGGAAATTATTTTAATGTGGGTAATAAAGAGGACCGTTATTTATGGCGCCATTTGTCTTTGCCCAGGGCCACAATTTCTAGATTTTTATTGCCATACTTTCATTTAGAGAAAAGATCCGCGCGCCCTGTTGTTCTCTGTGTGTGTATGTGCAGTTTTATTTATCGGCCCTTATTACGGCACGCATCATTCCGCCGGGGACGTCTCCTATTGCGACGTTTAATATAAAGGGCTGGCCGACGTCCACCCGTCCACGAAAATAAAGTCTCCAGACTCTATTACGCCTCCCCTATCGGCATTTTTCAGATCCTCATCCGCTGCCCCTCAATTCCTGCTGAAACGCACTAGTAATTTATTATTACTACCTTCCGTTAACTACTCAACTCCTGTATACTCAAATCTACTCCTTCGACAATAAGTCAATCACAAAAGTATGATTTTAATAATATTGCGTCGATTTTGAAGTAAATTATTCTACATGATAATAAATGGACCTCAAAAACGACATATTGTTATTAAAATCGTACGATTGTGATTAATATTAGTAGTAGTAACAATAGTGTTTAGCTATCGACCACGTTGCTCTTCAGGCGTGTTATTTGTTTATTAGTATGGACAAATACTAAGTTGAAGAGTTTTAATACATATAAGTCCTACCTTTTCTGCTATACTCCTTGAATGCTTTGTTTAGAGAAAGATGAGTCTGAAAATTGAATCGAATTTAAAATAGAAAAACGGTTTTAATTAAAAAAAGCAGGAACAGAAAAATAAGGTACAAATATTATTCAATAGCTGTCGAATTCGGAATGGCGTGCCCTTTCTGTTGCACGTTTCTTCCTAATCTTAAACTCCCCCTCTGAGTTGGAACGCATTGTAAGGGGTTGGTGTGTATTAGTACTTACTTACCACTATTGAAACTATTGCACTTCTGGATCCCAAAGAAAATATAACGTTGAATATAACTGATTTAGAAATTCTGGAGCGTACGTATGCACAGTATGTCGACTAGCAAGCAATTTTAGGAGACTTAGCTAGGGAGATGAGAGAAAAAGCCATCTAAGAGAAAATTTTCAACTTAAAACAGAATCCTACGCATGTAAACAAAATAATAATGCATCTATTTGCCAATAAATACCATCAAATATTTAAAACTGGCAGACTACTACAGATTTAATAAACTCTGAGAAAACCTGCGGATTAATGTCATTAACCAATAACCCAATGAACAAAACTCCAAAAATAAAAACCAATATAAGGCAAAAATGAACATTTGAGAAGAAAACAAATCAAGTCCTTTCGGAAGCGAAGAATAAAAACAATGAGGACAAAATAACTGAAAAAAGTATCAATGGCGACAACGAAAAGTGGTAAAAAAATCACCAAAACGAAGAAACAAAAACAGTATTATTATTCACCAGCGAAAACAATCTTATAACAGTGACCCGCAAGGCTTTCCTATATTTGTCACGTCTTCATCCATCAACAAAATTGGATGAAATAAAACTATCTAAGCATTACCATAGCTTGTACCACAATTCCTGTCTAGTGCAGAATGTAAAGATTTTCAATAAGTTACCCATTATAATTAAAAAAAAAAAACAAATTTTAGAAAATAATGGCTTCTAAACCATAGATGAATACACCAGCTTCTGCAAAAATTTGTGTAACTAGACATCTGCAAATATTAATTTCGTCATTGTACGTTTAAGATATTATTTTTAAAAATTCTACGGTACGTCTCTTTGTAAATGTGCTTTATATCATATAATTTTAGTTGTCCTATAGCTCCAAGTGATTTCAAACATAAATATTTTATATTTGCAAATTTTATTGTTATTAACTCTTTTAGCAAATTTTAAAATTTCATATTTTTAAATTAAATTTCCGTGTTCTTTTAAAGAAACTTTTAGCTTTTTCACACTGTTTTCTGTTTTTACAACTATTTTAACTTATTGAAGTTTCAACTGATTTATATTTATTATATATTTGAATCATATTTTCAATTGCATGAAAATTTAATTTGTTTAAAAAAATGTTATTCCAAAAATAACTTTTCACTTTGATTGTTTTTGTAATAAATGTTTAATCATTTATTTTTGATAATATTTCGATTATTTAAAAAAAATGGTGTCATTAAATCACACAAAAACCAAAATCGGAAATACACAAATAAATCTTTTGCTCACAATATGGAACATTTTAGAACGAATTATAGAAACAATTTCAACTGACAAAAACATCTCATTCACAAGGAGGAAAGAAAATCCATGAAAGAAAACTTGAATAGAAGCTACAAACGAAATCGAATCTTTCCATGAAAGATCTGCTTAGTCATAGTGACCTAAATTTCCAGGGTAGGGCTAAGAAACAATTGAAGTTCAGGTGTAATCAATGAATTTGGAAGTAACTCTAGGATAAATAATGGAGTTTCTAGCAATGTTAGTTTTAATTTTGTGATGTAGTTTGCACATAAAATTATTCCAAGTCATGAACAATTAATGAATTCTTGAACTTACCAGCAGATGCCACAAAATTCAGTTCATAACCTCGTAAATAAAGAAATTTTTGCTACAATAAAATGACCAATAGAGATAAGGTAAAGAGCGAAGGAGAGATACTGAGAGATAAAAAAGAAATGTCAGAGAGAGAGAGAGAGAGAAAAGAAGATAATAAAGATAGAAAGCAATCATTGCTTTTAAGTGGAACATTTCCATCACATTTTCTACAAATTAAAATGTTTGATACTTTTCATAATAAAATATCCAAGGTAAAGGAAGACATATAAGAAAGAGAGCAGAAACGAAAACAAAAAGAAAACAGCTTTGTTGATTTCAGATTTCAAACACCGTCCCATTTTTTTATTAAATTAAAATGTTACATTCTTAAAATCACATTTTTATCATCTTGAATAATCAACATTTTGTTACTTAAGTATAAAAAATCATCGTTATAAAATGTCAAAACTAATGTGTAATTTTTATATCCATCATTGAATTTACTATTTTCTTCGGAAAATAAATTATTTCATTTTGAAGCAGGATTGTTTAAGGCTTTAAAAACAAAAGTAATTCTTCCAATAACCTAAGTCCATGACTTTTCTAGAGCTTCTACTTAAATTACCCACATAATTTAGAATGAAATTAATCCTAGTATGAATTTGTTTTACCTTTAATTTCAAATTTATGGAAGGACGTTTCTTTTCCTAAATCTTTCAGAACAGTGCATTGTAGCTAGAAGTGATAAAAAGTCATTTAAATAGATAAAACATATTCACAGAGAAGATAATTTTATTAATAGTCCAAAGGTTTTATATATATGCCAATGGAAAATGTTACGACATACATAAAACCATTAAAAAAATGCTACTTCTTGGTCAGAAGAAAACACAGTGTCGAAACAATTGTCGCGAAAAACAAAATAAATATTTGAATGTGAAATCGTAGTTCATTTAAGAAAAGATACCAAAGTGAAAATATGAATAAAGTATTTACGTTTGGTTTAGTGTCCCTTATCCACCAAAAATTAAATTGTTCTTGGTAAAACAATATTTAAAATTTAATGTAATTTAAATAATTTGATTGTTTGATATATTTCCAGCAAATTTAAAACTTAAAACATTGGTATTTAGGTTTTTAAGAGCATTTAATATTTCTCTTTCTTTGTGTAAAGAAATGTTTTACCAAAACTTTTAAGCGGTTTCTTGATAAATTCTATTAGTTTGAAAAATTTAAACCCGACGTTTTTTTTTAAATTTTGCTAGGATTTCTTAACTCTGTTTTTAAAACCTTAACAATTTAATTAAATTTAAATATTTACAGTTCATTTTAAACTTGGTATCCATAGCGATTTTTTTAGAAATTTGGGTTTTAACTGGTTTAGATAAATTTTTAATTGATTTTTTAAATCAAGTATTCATTTTTTAACAAAATTTGATTTGTTGGTAAAATAATTTTTTATATTTTTATTTTCAAGCGTTTAAATATTATATCATTTGGGTTATTTTTGGTTTCTAGAAAGTTTTAATGTTTTTGGTAAGTTAATTTGTTTTCAGAATTTATTACTCTTCTTAAAAATCTGTACTATATTTTAAGCAAGATTTTGACTGTTTTTACTGAAATTTTAAATTGCAAACTTAGTTTTTTTTTATTTTGTCAAATTTGCATTGTTAATTGTTAGTATATTCCCTTTTATGTTTTTCTTGATAAATAATGTTTAATTTTACCTTAGTTTTGATTATTTTAAAATCAATTTTCAGGTGTAAAATAATATAATATTTTGAAATGTTTCGAAATAAAATTTTCAATTTCTTAATACATTTCATAGTGTTTTTGTTGATTAAAATAAAACTTCTTATATAGAATGGTGATGCGGCCATCATAGTACTTTCCCTTTTTTTTCGAAAACTATGAGGTTTGTGAAAAAAATTCAATTTTGAATTTTTTTCTATCACTTGTTATATAAATTTCTTCTAACTCCTATAGTTTATTAGCAATAAAAAACAAAAATGTCACAATTATTAAGTAAAGAACTTTATTAAAAATATATTTTGTATTGTGGATGTGTAGCTCCTAACCCACCCTCCAATCAGTAACATATAAGCAAGAGATTTAATTAAAAGTGGTAAAACCTAAATAAATATCATATTATTACAAAATTTAATAGATTTATTCAAACAAATTTTTCAAATAATTTTTGATTATGTTTTACTGATTGAAGGGTAGTATAGAAAAATTTTGGAAAATTTTAGGATTTATAAATATTCAATTAGAAAACCCTAAAACTTTTGAAAAAACTAATCATAATTTGAAACGGAAATTGGAGAGTGTAAAGAATTTACTGGAAAATTTGAGACATCTGAAATTGCAGAAAAAGTTTTCAACTTTTGACGTATATTTCGAAAATTTGAAAAATTCTTGAAAGTTTTTGAATTTTAAAAAGAAAATTCTGGAACTTTCAAAAATAGTCTAGAGATTCAGATTTTATAATGATAAAAATTAAAGAAGTTACTGAAAAGTTCTAAAAAGTAAAGTTTATAAAGCAAATTCTGAAAGTGTAGAAGTAAAAAATCTGGAAATTTCTAGGAATCTGAAGAAAAATTGCTGGACAATCTAAAATACTGGAAGAACATCATAGGAAATTAGAAGACATATTCCTAGATTTCTAACAAGTTTTTGGATCTGTAAAATAAATTGTTAAAATAATTTAAAACTCTTGATCAAATTTTGGATTATTATTATAAAAAAAAAAATTCCTAGAAATTACTGGAAAAATCTGGAAAAAGGAAAATATTAGAAATATTTATGAAATGATTTTAAAGAGAAATTTCTCGAAAATTTAGGAATGATCGAAGAAATGTTTAAATTTTTAGGAATCTGAAGAAAAATTGCTGGACAATTTGAAATACTGAAAGAACATTCTAAAAATTTTGAAGAGATATTCCTAGATTTCTAGCAAGTTTCTAAAAAGTCAAGAGAAGAAATTGTCAGAAAAGTCGAAAAGCAAATTTAAAAAAAATAAATTTTGCAACCGAATTTGATAAAACTTTTATATATTTTTTTTGTAGAAACTTTGCAAATAAATTCCTGAAGATTGGAATAAAATAAGCTGTAAAATTCTATAAATGTGGGAAACCAAAATAGTTTATAAGCCTAAAGCAAAGTTTGGAAATCTGATTGAAACATTCTGGTTGAAATTTTTCATCGAGAATTTCAGATAATTGTAAAGAAAGTTTGTGGAGACTGAAAGAAATGTTGCTGAAAAAGTTCACAGATATATTTACATACCTTAGAGTCTCTAAATATATAAATCTAAATAAATCTAAATCTAAAAAAATGGCAATTCTAGAAATCTATAAAAAACTAATTTGAAAATTCTCGAATAAAAAATTATAGAAATTTGCTGAAATTTTTTTAATATTTGGGAAATAAATTGCTTATTAACTTAAAGTTAAAAACTGGAACTGAAAATCTTTTGGTAAACATTCATAAACCGGAAGTCGATGTTTACCCGAGGCGTTTTTTTGATTTTTCTTGATATTTTTCCAAATTTGAAAAATATTACATAATTTTTCAAACAAAGATTAAAGGAAATGAGAAACTGAATAAGTTTTATTGAGACATGTTTTTCGTAAAATTTTTAATTTGTGAGAAAAAAATATAACTATAATTTTTCAGAAAACATATTAAATTTTAAAAGATTCTTGAAATTTCAGAAATTTCTCCTCCACAATTTAAGTTTTTATTGCAACTTCCTTTCCAAAGAATTTTCATCGAGAATTGTACAAATTTTTACAAGTTTAGCAAAGATTTTATTCAAGAGTTTCAAAAATTTGCAGAAAGTCATTATTTATATTTATTTATAGGCATTTCTTCGTGGTTTTTGTAGAATATTTTGTTCATCTTTTTCTATAATTTTCTCAGATGATCCATACTTTTAGTTTTTTTTTTACATTGAGATTTCTAGAATTTTTCACAAGATTTTATTTTAGATTTATAAAAAAAAATTTGAGGATCCTCGAAGTGTACAGTAATTTCTTTTTCTTATCTAATAAATAAATAGATATTTCCAGAATTATTAGCAAAGATTTTATTCGAGAGTTCTAGATTTTTCAGAAAGTTCTTTCAAGATTTTATTTAACTTTACAATTTATTCGGAAATTCTTTTCTAAATTTTTAGAACTTACTTAGAGGCTTCTGGAAGTTTCAGGAATTTCTTCTCCATATTTTCAGTTTTTTGCATCTTCCTTTCCAAAGAATTTTGATCGAGGATTCTAGAATTTTTCACAAGTTTTTCTTGTAGATTTCTAGAATATTTTTGGAGGATTCTAAAAGTGTATAGTAATTTCTTCTTCATATTTCCAGAATTTTTAGCAAAGGTCTTATTCGGGAGTTTTTTAGAAAGTTTTAATTTCCAGTAACTTTTATTCAGATTTGGAGGCTATAGAAAATCTGTTCCTAGAAATCTAGACTCTTTTCAGTTATTTCTCCAGATATCAAGATTGTTTCTAGAAATGTATATTTTTGTAGATTTCAAAAAATTTCCAGTAAATTGCAAAGATTTAAATGAAGGTTTTTTTTTTAATTTGTTTTATAAATCTAGACTTTTTTTCGAGAGTTCAGGAAATTTCTAGTAATTTCTTCTCCACACTTCAAGATTTTTCATGTTGTCTTCTAAATCGCAAAAATTTTCTTTTAGAATTTTCTTCTAGAAATCTAGATTATTTTCTCGAGGGTTTAGGAAATTTATTTATTTATTCATTTATTTACGGTTTCACTTTTTACAATAGTATACACATATTAAGAATTTAAAAATAATAAGAAAACATACAAATTATAGCAAATAGGTGTGAATATACATGATATAAACTAAACACAAATTATTGTAAATAAAAAAATTTCTAGAAATTTATTCTCTAGAGTTCAAGAGTTTTTTTGAATCTCGTCATTTAAATTGCAAAGATTTTCTATGAGGCATTAGGATTTTCTAGATTTTTTTTTCTAAAAGTTTAGAGTTTAGAAAATGGCCAATAATTTCTTCTCAAAATTAAATTTTGTTTTCAACTTTTCTTATAAATAGCGATGATTTTTTCAGGCTCTAAATGTTTTCTAATTCGTCTTTTTTTCGAGAATTCAAGTAAATTTCAGCAATTGCTTCTCTAAAATTCAACATTTTGTTACAACTAGAGGTTATAAACTTATTTAGAAAGTACTAAATTGCGAAATTTTTCTTGGAGGGTCTTGATTTTTTTAGAAAAATCACCCCTAGAAATCTTTTCTTATTTTTGAGAAAGTTTAAAAGATTTTTTAGTAATTTCTCTTCCCGATTTCAAGATATTTTTTTAACTGGTCTTCTAAATTTCTAGAATTTTTAGAAAATTTTCATTTAGAAATCTAGACTTTTTTCAAAAGGTTCAGAAAAATTTCCAGGAATTTCTCGTCTAGATTTCAAGGTTATCTTCTTATCTTCTACTTTTTAGAAAATTTGTTTGTAGAAATCTAGATTTTTCTTGAGGGTTCAGTATTTTTCAGTAATTTCTCTTTTTTTGAGGCCCTAGATTTTTAGGAATTTTTTTTTCTAATACTAAACTCACTTTTTTTAAGAATTCAAGAAATTTCCACTAATTTCTTCTCTAAGTTTGAGGATTTTTTAATTCAACCCGCTTCCTAAATTGTGAAGATTATATTGGAAGCTCTAAAATTAAAAAGAAATGTTTTAGAAATATGGACTTTTTTTCAAAAATTAAAAAAAAATTCTAATAAGTCCTTCTTTCACTAAATTGAAAAATTCAATATGTTTTAACCACAAATTATTGTATGTAAGTATGGTTACCACGTAGAAACGGTTGCAGCTATTCTCTTTATAAAAAATTTTTACTTTCTCAATTTTCTTTTATTCAAATCTTGTAATTAAAGTTATTGCAAAGCGCGAGGAGATCAGTAATTAAAATTAATATATATATATATATATATATATATATATATATATGTAGGGTGGGTGGTCTCTAATCCACCCTCCAAACAGTAAATCATAAGCGAGGGTTTTAATTAAAAGTTGTAAAACCTAAATAAACATAATATTATTGCAAAATTTAATAGATTTATTCAAACAAATTTTGAAATTTAACAAATTTTGAAAAATAAAACATAACTTTTCAAACAAAAGTTAAACAGAATGAAAAATTGAAAAAGTTTTATTGAAACATTTTTTTTTGTTCTTAATTTAAAAATTTTGAATTGTTTTTGCTTAGTGTTAATAAACTATAGGAGCTAAATGAAATTTATATAACAAGTAAATATAAAGAATTCAAAATTGAGCAAATAATTAAGAATAACCTCATAGTTTTCGAGAAAAATATAGGGAAAGTATTATGATGGCCACATCACCTTTTTTTTCTCTGTTTTTAAATAAATTTTCAACTGTATTTTAAAACATATTTCTCCTTTAATTGTACAGACTTAAAGATTCTACCTGTTTTCACCAAAATTTCAACTGCTTTCAGTAAAATAAAATATTAAAATGGTTGTAAATGTTTGGTCTATCAATGTTTAAAAAATGATTTACGCAAATTTCAAATTTTAAATTTTGTCGTCTCCGTTAGAAAATTTTCTATTTGATTTGTTTTAAGCAATTTTTTATCTATCAATGTTTAAAAAATGATTTACGCAAATTTCAAATTTTAAATTTTGTCGTCTCCGTTAGAAAATTTTCTATTTGATTTGTTTTAAGCAATTTTTTACCTCTTTTCTGCAAATATATGTTTTATATTTCGTTATATTTCCAACAAACAAAAAACACAAATATTTATCATTACTTGTTTTAGAAAAATTAAACGAACTGTTTAAACATTTTCTTTTTGTCTAATTTGAATTTTTTTTTTTAAGTTTCGGACATAACATTAAAGTTTCATTTTATAATCTTTGGCAGATCTTGAGAAGCAGCTTCTACAGATTGTTATACTGACATAAACAAAGATACACTTTTTTGGAAATAGTTAATGTGGTATCTGCAGTTATGATGACATTTGATAATTCTTACATGGAAAGGTTGATTAAAATTACTACCCTTATAATTTTATATAATAATATTTGACGAGTGAGAAAATATTTCTCAACCGTTGTGTTTTATTTCTTGCCCAATTAAAACATCTATACACGTTGTAATAAATCTACTATAAATTAAGTGAAAACACTGTAATTACCAAAGAAAAACAACTTCACGGCCCTCGGCATTGTTATTCTTACGGCACTCATTATTTATAGCAAGTGTATGCATTCAAGTGGTTACTCGTTAATTATCCAGTAATTTTTTTAGGGCCTTCTTTCCCGAAAGGGCGGACAGCCAGAGCCCACATATATCATAAACTTTCCGGAGAAGAAACTCGAGAGAGGAAGGGTATCTCCTTCTCCCTTCGCCCACTGTATTGTTGCGGCGTGCTAACCCATTATTTTCTATGTGCCAGGCGATATAAAGGGCTTAAGTACGGAGCCGCGGCGCGGCGCTTTTAAGAATAAAAATTGTTGGGTGTTTTATCAGTAATGGCATTAATCATAATTAATAATTGATAAAAAAAAAAAACGAAGAGGAGCGCGCGCGGTTGTTATCTGTAACGCGAGCGCGCAGAATTAAGATGGATGATAATAATCTGTAAGAGTGGTAAATTATAGATGATCTGAAGTTTGTAAACTCCGCCCGTTTGCTTTATTAGAACAAAAACAGTTATGTAGGTTCAGTAATGGGGTGATTAATTTAAGCGGCTGGCTCACTCTCGCCCTCTCCTTTTAGGCGCCGATTTCTCATCTGTTTTATATATTGGAGTCAGCTTGTATTCATCTAATGAAAAATGTGATAAATCCCTAGATATTATTAACTGAAAGTGATTTGTTGTAGTTTAGAAATACCAGCACGTTTCATATTTCATAATATATAGAGGGTTACAAACTTTCATTATTATTTTTTAAATAAAAATACATTAAGTATATCTCGGATAATTTTCTCACTTATCACAAATTATGAAAATTATTAAATTAAGTTTTCTTATAAAATGTTTAATAATTTAGATTTCAATTATAATTAGCTAATAAAATATGTAATAATTACTTGTTTAACTCTTTTTTAATAAGATTACACTGAGTTTTTTAATTATGAAATTAGAAGATATCTATTGTAGTAATATTTTATATTTATATGCAAAGCAAAAACCTTGATATTATTTTTACATGCGATAGCATTTAGAACGCAGTTGGTAAGTAAAGTCGAATTTTTCCTCTGTAAATATTAAATGGGTCGCTCCTGAGGCAAATCCCGGAACACAATTTTAATTCTCATGTAAATTTGGTCTTGTAAAACATGCATGAAATTCCACCCGATATTGCGTTAAAATCTGCATGTTTTTAAAGTCACTGAGCATAACTAACCACGTGAGTTACGCAAATGGTGTTGTGCATAGTGCGGCCCATTATAAATTAATGAAAGTTCGATTATGTAATAAACACTAAACAATCAACGCAATTAAGTTCAAGGATCTAATTTAAATAAAGTTATGAAGGTGTATTAAATTTTTATTTCGTTCCCGGCGCATCCACCATAATAGTCAAAATAAATTATTCTAATTTTGAGTAATGAAAAAAAGGTTTTATTAAACATACTCATAATGTTTTTACGTTAAGCGTATAGTACATATTTAAATTTTCATTTACCTGAAAATTATGTACCATTATAAACACGTAAAAAATTTAAAAATCAAATTTAAAGGTAAAAATGACAATGATACAACAAAACTATTTTGTGTACCCTATTTAAAACTATGGGATATTCAGGAAAGATGCGTAAAAGGTGTTGAATGTATAACATAATTAGAGTAATAAACTTTATTATTTTAAATTTAAAAATAGTTTTAAGTAATTCTATAAAATTCGACTTCGGTATCAGTATATCACTTACGGGGCAATATAAATTTGTCAGGTATTTTTGAAACGAGGCCACGCCGCAAAGTGACCCGAATTTGCCGCCGCAACGGATCCGTGAAATTACATTTGACAATTGCTTTCCAGGCGACCATCCCGACTTCTTGGGTGGAAATAAGGGGGGACGGTGTTCTTATTCTACTTGAAACCCGATTAGGGGGATATGGCTCACCAGAGATACGCCTGCTATGGGAATAGGGGTAAACTCGTGGAATGAATTTGAATTTTCGATTTTTTTTTTTCGTGTGTGCTCTGTTCGCCAAGGATATGTGTCGGATTTTGTTGCGAGGCCCACACGCAACAGATGGCATGTAGTGCTTATACGGAGTACATCTTTGCTGAATATTTTACAAGGTATCTTCTCAGTCACCTGCGTATGGGGAACGACTCTGTTATATTTTTTTTGCTCGATATGTGATTTCATATAAATGTCCCTTTGTTTTACTTATTCCATTCAATTATTCATCCTCTTTGAATATTTAATAATAAAACCTTGTAACATAAATACAGAAAAATTTAGCTTGATTGAATCTCTTCATAAAAAGTTAAAATGTTTTATACTTACATTTAAGGTAACTACAATAAAAACTATTAAAAAAATAGAACTGTAATTTTCTTAAATACTAAAATATTGCTTTGAATGAAATAAAATTAATGAGCTAATATTATATGTATAAAATTCTTCGTTGAGAAATTTAATTTAGCGCTCTTGAATTTATGCTCGAGACGTGTATGTTAAAAACATGCGAGACCCGCTGCCCCCTCTCGCCACCGCCGAAACCATAGGTTTAAAAGGAGTTTAACATACAATGGAATTCAATTAAACAAGCAACTCTGTCGAACATCTCCGCTGTAAAGTTCCAGAATAATTCCCCGTGTAATGTCGGATTCGAATTCCGGCAGGACTCTCCCTGCAGGCTTATGTCTCCGACAGAATTCCTGGGCATACTATGTTCAAGATCTCATCGTGAACACCCAACTACTTCATTCTGCTACCTAATATAAACACCAGCCTCAAAATATAGTTCTATTTGAGAGACTAAAATGTCTACATGTTTAGGCGCACAATTTTTTTTTAAATATTTCTATTTCGTGCACATATACTGATGTTACTTAAATCAAACATTCGAAACTCTTTTACATATAAGAATTTATAATGGATAGTTATTTTAGTTTTTAATTTAAACGTTTTTTTTTTTAATTTGAAAAGAGCACTAAGATAAATTTGCAAGGAGAAGGTCACGATTAAAATATTTTTCTACGTGATTTTGACAACAAAATAGTATCAGTAGTCCAAAATATTATAAATACTTTTGAAAATATAAGAAAATGCCTAAAACTCCTGAAAGAAACATTGCTTGAAAATCCAATAAATAACCAAAAAATGTAGTGAAGTTTCTCTAATAATAGCACAGACTCTGTTTGAAAATGCCAATCAGTTAAAGCAACAAATGATAGTGAATAATGGTGATATAGAAGAAAGAAAAGTTGATAAAAAATTAAAGAATACCAATCCATTTATTTCGAAAATTTTGAGAGACTAGACCAATAATATCACCTTTGTACCAAAACTTTCTGGAAGAATTCAAGCAATGTTTACAATTTATTATAACAAATAATTGTACAGAATTCAAAAGTTTACAAATTATAGTCATAGTTTTCGAGTAAAATATAGAAAATTTCTGTCAGAAATTTCTACTTCAAATTTCAAGAATTATCCTCAACGGTTCTAGAATTTTCTTGTATTTTATTCTTTTGATTTATAAAGTTTATCTTAGCCTTTCTCTTGCAGTGCTTCCTATAAGTCTCTATTAGTTTTTTAGAAATATTTCTTGCAGATATCTAAAATATAGATCATGGATGTCGTTTTGTAGTACTGCTCTTCTCTACTGAAAAAAATTTAAGTACTTCTACTACTCTTTCTCTAAAATTTAAAAGTTTTAAGCATTTTCTCCATTTTAAAAATATTTCATCACTTTTTGCATTTTTATAGGAATTTTCCACAAATTGCTATTTAAAATCATAATAATTTTTCTCAATGATTCCACAAAATTTTCAAACTTTTTTTTTCCAGATTTCTAGATGTATTTTCATCGTGGCCTTTCTTCTTACAGAGCTGTGTATGATTTTCTAATTAAGTTTTCTTAATCGTCCCACACACTCATTTCCAAATTGTTATTACTATTACTATTTTGCTCCAATTTTTTTTTCTTTGAACATTTTTCAAGATAAGGCAGCAAATATTATCGGAATTTTTGCTCCTAAAATTCTTAAATTTGTAAGCATTTTTACTTTTAGTTTTGAGGATTTCTATTTCAATTTTCAAACATTTGTTTTAGAATTTTCCAGCGTTTTATATTCTACAAAATATATCTCAATCGCAATTATAATACGCTTTTCTTGACAGTTGTATCCATACTCTTCCAGGTTTTTAGAGTCTGCTAGCCTTTTCCTCGATTTTTTTGGAAATGTACTATTTCTTATTTCGTCTTATTAAATTTCTAAAAAAAATTTCTCTTGATAATTTTCCACATTATTCCACTATATTTATTTGAATTTTCCAGAAATTTTTATTCTAAATTGATAGAAAGCTTGATCATGGCCTTCCTCTTACATCGCTGCTTTTACAGATTTTAAGAGTTTATCAACATTTTACTTCATTTTTTTTGACAATTTTACATTTATGTTGTTAATGTAAGAAGCTTCTACTTCGTTATACATATTTGAATAATTAATAAACTTTAACTTTGTTTGTATAAAGCTCCTTTCATAATTAAAGAAAAAAACAAACTCCACATTTGCTAATCACCTTAACGAAAACAATCACGTTTTCCAAATAATAATCCTCTAGAGATTTTACATTTTTCCGAAAAAGGTCCGAAACTTGACTTACTTGAATCCCTAGAAATTTCTAAGGCCAAACGTAATACGAAAACCCCCTTAATTAAAGACCAGACTGACTGAATATATTCATCCAGTTTTAAAGCTATTATGTAAATTGTATTACCTTTTCTCTGTATAAGTACCGTCTAAGTTTAATTTGTAATTTACTGTGAGTTTGATAATGGCTTTGTAAATGTTGAAACTAGAGTCACTGAATAAATTCCGTATGTGATATTAACAAAGTATAGTTTTATTTATCGTCTGATAATGCTCCTGATTCAAGGTGAATCACAAAGTTATGGCTTCAAGCATCCAACATATTTTTTTTTTATTTTGTTGATTTTCGACCATACTTTTTAACCACTTTAAACTTGAAAAACTTCATCGTTGGTTTTTATAAATTATACATATAATATAAGGGTCCAATTTTCTTCGAATAAGTCAAAATATTTCGAGCCACCAATAGATGAGACTCAAGTGGACGACACAAATCTGAGTGTATCACCTCCAAAGGACCTGTGGATCTTAATCCAATCTTTGCAAATGATTTTCCTGCTTGTTTCCCTTCACAACATCCCACACCTGGTGTCGTTGGTTTTATCAGGCTGCATCCAAACCCTTCAACAATTCCACTTGCCATTGTTTTGAGAGCACTGAAGATTAAATGACCTACCCTACGATGCATTGAAGTTTTTATCGTTGCCAGCAAACAGCTTTTTTGGTTCCGTCTTTTCAATTTGTAGACATTATCCGCCAAGTCAGTAATAACCAACATTTCAACCATTCTGATAAAAATTTTGCATGGATTTGTGACAATACTCACCCTGTTTCCAATGTTAATCAATTGGCTTACTGATCCTCGTTTAATTTGCTACCATTACTTCTTTCAGATGTATTAAATGTAAGATATTTATTAACCAGTCCTTCATCACAAACTGCTAAAGGATAGAAGAATATAGGATTACATTGTCACTCAACGTTCATATTGTCTCGGATGAACACCAAACGAAATCTACTTCCATAAGTTATATCACTCCATTCTAAACAACTGCTACCTTATATATACGTTTCTGCAAAATTTTATCAAAAAAATGTATCCTTTTTCTCCTTGCGATTTTCATGTCATTGAATATAATAAACTTAAAATAAATCATGATAAAACAGTAACAATATATACGACATTATACAAAAACATGTGGCCTAATACATTTGATGAAGTGTTTTTAGGATTGCTCTTGGATAACAAAATTAACATGGGGAATCTTAGACTAAAAAACTCAATTGTAGAATATTTCTCCTGCAAAGACTTTCTTTTTCAATTTTCTTGCAAATTAATCAAAAAATTACAAAATTTCTATTCCAAATTATGAGAATGTAATCTACTAGAAATTCTAGAAATATTCATAATGTTCTCTTTCAAATATCTAGAAAATATATATTGCATCCAATTGCAGCTCTGTTCTTCGAGATTTTTAGACTTCGCAAGCATTTTACCTCCATTTACTGAAATATTTCAATTTCTCGTTTTATCTTATAAAAATTTAATTAGCAATTTTTTTCTCAAAATACTGCATTTTTCTTTATTTTTTTGAATTTTTCACCATTTCTTACATTGCTTTATTGAAATTTTTTACAAATTTCTTTTTCAAATTGCGAGAATTTTTATAAATGATTCTAAAATATTCTAGCATTTTTTATTAGAATTTCCAGCATGTTTTTTTGTTTGTTTTTTCTTACATTATTTTTTTTGAAGCTTTCTAGAAATTTTCATATCAAATTGCTAGAAATTTTTGTCAATGGTTTTAGAATTTGTCAGCTTTTTCTCTTTTAGATCTGCAAAAATTGTGTCTAGATGATGACCTACTTCTTGCTGTGCTACTAATGTTCTTCTATTGAAATACAATTTTCTTCTTAATTATATGCAATCTCTTCCAGGCTTGTTTAGTTTCCATAGAAATTTTTCTTTATCCTATCCGAATTTCTATTACAAATTGCAAGAAATCCACTCCAAGAATTTTCAGAATTTTTCTACATTCTTATCTGATAGTAAATTTTAATTAAAGTATTATCACTTTCTTCACAAAATTGTTTTATTGGCTAGATGCACATTTCGAACAGGAAGTTTTATCAATAGTAAAATGACATTGAAAAAAGTACATTAAATACAAAAGTCAAAAAAGTATATATTTCTATCTGATATTGATAGGTCTAAAGAGTTGAAAGCAATTTTATAAGAGGAAGTTTTATATTATAATCATGGACAAAATTAGTTTAAACTGCGATAATCTAAGATATTGTAAAAAAAATAATGTCAATAAACGATAAAAATTGCCGAGAGATAATGAAATAAAGAAAGAAATAGCGAAGAATACTAGAAAGAAAAGTTGATGAAATAATTTCTAAATAACAAATAAATGTTCTTAGAAAAATTCCAGGGAATGTACAAAATTGAATAACAATCATATTTTTGTTAATTATACAATACTTTATTTAATAAGACTAAGAAAGTTAACCATTGTTCTGATAAAACTCAAACAATTTATATTTGTTATCTATAAATCTAAAGAGAGTTAACATATTGAGCAATTTAAATAGAAGATGATATTTATTGTTGTCACCATGGTAAGCAGTTCAACTTGGGATCGGAGTTCTTGATTAGACTTCTAAACAATGAGTTTTACATGCCAGAACCGTAGAGAGTTTAATTGAGCTCAGGACTTGGGACATAACTTTCATGGATGTTTTGCTTAATGACTTCAATGGCCAAAATTATGGCCAATACTTTTGAACAATTGGTTGAAAGTTTCAATATGTTAAGCATCAAATGGTGGATAATACATTTTATAATACGTTTATTTTTTTATTACAGTTAATTTAGAACTTATTTTACTTAAACTATCGGATAGTCCTCAAGCAATTTTTGCATCTTATTAACGGACTTGATAGATAGGGGAAGGTAACGATCAAAATAATGTTTCTGTTTTGGCGACGCAGCATCAACTATCCAAAATAAATATGGAAAACCTCTAAAATCGAAAGGAATTGTTTCTAGACAATTTTAGATTCGTAGAAGAAAATTACGGTAAAATAATACAAGGAATTCTGGAAAATATCATACTGGTAGAAAAATAAATTTGTCAAATTTCTAACAAGATAAAGCAAGAAAGTGCGGAGGATGGTGGAAAGATAGAAGAAAACTTAATGTAAAATTCCAAAAATATAAAAGATGTGGATTTAGAAAGTTCCAAAAATAAAATTTAAAATCGACTTTAAGAAAGCTTTGTTAATAATGAAATATATCTTATAAACCATTACAAAATAAAATATATGATCGTATAAGACCAAGAATTGCATGTTATCACCAGCAAGTTCTAGAAGAACTCAAGCAATATTTGCGTCTGGTATATATAATTCTAAATGGAGCTCGCATTTAGTGAAAAGAAAAAAGAAGGAAGTGTTCATTTTTTGAAAAAGATAGAAGGCCTTGAATTGCAGATCCACGTGAAATCTGAGTCTTTTCAATTTGAAACTTTAACTTTTTTAATTTTTCTATGTTTTGTCTAAAAATCACATTTGAAAGATAAAACAAAAGACGAAAGAAGCACGGGCGGAGGTCATATTGTAATACATTCTTCCACTCACACCATTGTTACACCGTCATGTTATGAAGCTGATCTCGTCTTCTACATCCGAAATTATTTACATATTTTTTCACATTGATTAGAGATTAATTAATCTCTTGGTGTTGTTTCACAATTTTAAAAATGTTTAACCACGAGTAAGGGAGAATTTAATTCATCGTTCTTTACATTTCTTCATTTGTTTCCTTTTTTGGAGGAAAAGTTTAGCAGTTAATGTCAGAATGACAGATATATGACATATGCTTTTAAAAGAAGTTTACATAGAGGAAATATAGAGTTTAAACTTTAAAAAAAAGTTTATAAAGACCTATATCCTAAAACAGAACTTTCAGCAATATTTTGTTTAATGACATAAATGACTAAAAGTATAGCCGGTCCTTGTATTTTTGTTTGAAAAACTTTGATAAAATATTCTAAGAAACGCTCAAAAATATTTTAATGGTGAATGAAAAATTTTAAGGTAAAACAAGAAATATGAACGAAACCAGAACGACGGGAGAAAAAATCTGGAAGAAAAGGTAATAAGATAACTAGGAACGTCAGAAAAATTGGATGAAATAAAATAACTGTAATAAATTTTGGTTAATTATAAATTAATTTATCGTAGAAAAAAAAACATATCGTCTTCATATCAGAAAGTTCTAGATGACCTGAAGAAATTTTTTAAGCTGAAAACAATAGATTTAAATCGTCTCAATGCAGCACTACAAAGGAAAGAGAACGATTGATATATTTTTTTATTTTTTTTAAATTTAATATTAATACAGTATCAACCACCCGAAAATGATTGATCATTCTTAAAAAACCACAGACCATAGGATCCTTGAAGAAAAATTTGTAACTAACTTTTTATTCAGCATTCTCGAATAATCAAAAAAATGGTAGAACTTTGTCTAGTGATATCAGAAGAATTTAATCGAAACTACAAAATTCCATACCATCTTTACGACATATTAATAATGAAATATGTCATCATATGATGAATAAGAATCAAACCATTCTTACGTACTGAAGGGGAAATTGTGGTAACCTTTAAGGCAGAAGTAAATAAACAAATTTTAGTTAAATTCTATCTGATGAATAAACGATGAAATCGAACAGAGTGCTGATAATGAACTTAGAGACGAAAAGGGCTTCACACAGCAAATTTTAACTGGTTAAGGTTAACATTCATTTACATTAACATTCAGAGAAAGTAAACTTTAGAAAACCAATTTTATGTATAATCTAATCTACGTATTAGATATGCTTGATGCCTCCTAATATACTACTATATCATCAATGTCTGACAAATTCGGACTACACATCCTCGGAAATAAATCTCAAGCATCAAGCTCAAATAATCGCGTGGCAAAACAGAAATCACAGTACCTTTCTTCCTGTTGAAAGAATTGTTTGACATTAGCACTATTCATTAAAACCGTTTTAGAGTACCTCGTCCTCAAAAACTTTATATATACGATCTGGCTAACGGTAGACAAACCCCCTACAATGCACACAATACCTCTCTCCATTTTTATCCTCCCAGAATTGTTTCTCAACCACTACAATAAATCTCCGACTCCAAAAAATATTCATAAGCCTTTTAAAATTTTCAGCAAATAGGACGACTGCTATATATATCTCCTCAATCTAACACAAAAAGTTTGCCCCATACAACTTTAGTGGTCTTTCATCATAATACACACAGTTCAGGTGTTTCCACCACTGCTCCATCATACATGATTCTGGCTTCGGAATGTGTCCCTGCTCTACAAGTTACGTAACTTGGAATCTATTTTCCAGATTTTGAAGACATATAACTTTTATAGCTATAACCAGTAGGCTGCAAGGCTCATCCCTACTTATCATTCGTACCCACACTGGATTCATTTTTTGCGGATTGCAAATAAAAGGATAAAATGAATACGGGTAACAAACTGAGTGTCATTAATATGGGTAACACACTTTAGAAAACTAATTTAGAGTATCTATTGCCAATCAATTTATCAATATTAAATTCCAGCGTTCCTTCCCTCTTAATTGAAGGGAATTTGAAAGTCAAGGTCATTTGAATGTCAAGGTCTTTTGAATATCAAGGCCATTTAAAGGTCAATGTCACTTGGGGATCAAGGTCATTTAAATGCCAAGGTCTTTTGAATCTCAAGGCTATTCAAAGGTCAATATCACTTAGGAATCAAGGTCGTTTGAAAGTCAAGGTCATTTGAATCAAGCCTATTAACTTGAACTAGCCGATTTTAGAATCTTCACGACCCTCAAGGTCAGGGGAGGTTTTAGAATCGGCTATTTCTCCCCCACATAAGTAGTTGCCATAATACACTGAAGATTTTTTTTTCTATCAGATCTACTTTAAACACCGGCCAGTCGTACAATTCAACAAAATTTCTCTATGGGTTTGTGAATAACGACACATTAAAAATTAGTTAGGTACATTCAACAAATTAAAGTAGTAACTTGTGTGAAGATACCTCGAGGGTTTCCTTAAAACTCAATATATTAATGAATATTTAATCGATCCAAGTAGATACCCAAACAATCATCATACTTTGAAGATTTTGCAGCAAAATATTATCAATGGATTTTATGAATCATGATAGATAGTTAAAGAAAAACAAGTCAATTTTCCATTTCAGACAATAGCGTGCGATGGATTATGGAGCCTAATAAAAAGTGCATCCTACGAAGGAACAAAACTTCAAATGTTCCACTTGAACATATCTTTAATATTAATTCCAATTAAAATTTGAAAGCAGTTATCATTTAGACTAAGAATATCATGTTTTTACTACCTCTAAGAGGTAAAAAAATACTTGTATCTTGTATTGATAAATTTGAAGTTATTATTTTAACTCAGTTCAGCTGCCTACAGCTGAACTGAGTTTCTAGTGTTGCTGGCATCAGAGTTCATAAATCGTATTTTAAGAATAGATTTACATGTAGAAAGAAGATTTTATATGAGCTTAAGACCTGAAATACAACTTTCTTGCTGCAGAAACTATGGCCAATCCTTTTCTTTTGAAGAATTATCAAGTTGAAATCGTAATTATCATGTCCTGATTAAACCTAAATAATACTTGGTATTTGTTTTTTAGTTCTAACCAAAGTATTTCAGAACAATTAATTAAAAAAAGAAAACAGTAATTATCATGTATGGTAATGATGGGCTAAGCTCCCACACAGTTCAATATACAAACCCTAGTAACAGTAAAACATTTCACTACCAAAATGTAAGAATCTAAGAACTAATCTAAATATTTTTATTGTTCATGTTTATCCCAGGAATATGAAGTAATTTTATCGCACAGACCGCTCAAAAGCAAACAGTTCAAAATCTATCAAAGGTGGAATTTTAATTGGCTTTAGCAATAAGATACCAACATGTCATATTTTAACGGATAATATACTAGAGTAAATCTTAGTTTTAGCGATAAATGTCTTATTTAATAATTTAACGTTAATTGTTTATTTATTTTGAAATATATTAGCTTGCCCTAGTTTCCTTACACCACTCATAAATTTTTTAAATATTTAACATTCGTTTTCTCGATTTAATCGTTCTTCTGGCAGCCGCAAACCCTTAAATATTATTATGTACTTCTTATTTATATTAATTTGAATGTTCATATAATAAAACAAACAATTATTATAAAGTCAGCAAATACCTAAATAAACACATATTCGACACAATATTTATCCAACTCCGGCAAACAAATAAATAACCTGGGATAATCTGGAATTTACGAAATGACTAAATCCATTTCGCATAAATTCGGGATGAGGCCGGTTGCTCATAACGGTATTAGGGCGTTTTTTTTATTCGCTTGCATAAATAGTAAATATTTATCCAACTGTTATAATCGCGTCCGAATTATTTGCGTTTATCTTCTATTCATGGGCGCTACTTTTTTTTAAACATACTTGTGCTGTAAGAATTTATACTGGAACGTTTAAAAGCCCGCTCCACCATAAATCCACGTCGGCAGGGTGAAAATGGGCCAGAAAACGGTTTATAGTTAGTTATTATGGTGTTGGGGATTTATTTGCCGCCGCAAGAAGTCGCTTTTGGTCGAGATTTGAGCGGAATTAATGCCGGACTCTATGAAATAAATATAATAAATTTGATATTAACAATGGACGCTGAGTAACAATGGAAGCGAAATATCATTTATTTAAAAGCATCTCTCTTTTCGAAGCGGGGACGTATTTAAAAATGATAAATGGTACGGAATGCTCCCCACATGAAAGTATTAAGTTTTGGAGAGCATAATACACGGAATATGATATAAAGCGACCGAGGGGGCACAAATACATATACGGACGCGGTTTTCGGATATAAAATATTCGGACGGGTGGGCAGTTTTTTTCCCCATTTCCCCCCTACCCTTCCTTTGGTCTTTCGTCTTTAGTAGCGATTGTTAACGTAAAAAAAGGGTAGGTGGGTGGGACGGGGGGCGCGCGCGGTGGGGTGTAGTTATATGTAACAATTTCCATCGTGTAATCCGGGTCGGTATATCCTTTGAGCCAATCTAGGCGCTATCGCGGTCGAAGTCAGGACTCGGGCCCCCCATTAAGGATATATCTCCGTCCCGGGGTTCGACTAATCAACCACGTTGGCTTGATGGATCGCCTGTCCACCGGGCAACGGGACGCGGAGGCCCTCGGAATCCGCACGTTATATCTAGCTTACGGGATCTCTCGACTTTTCCACCAAATCGCTAGAATTATCCCGAATTCTATTCCCACTCTCCTAGCCTAGGAATGGCGCGTGCAATTTCTCCGTTAAATATCTTTTATTATAACCACTATACACAAAATCATTTAAAATATTTTATAAACAATCAATAATAATTTATTGTAGTTTTAAATATTATATCAATTTTCTTTTTTAATGCAATTGGCTGTTGGATGAAAAGTCCGTCAACAAATAACATTTTCTTCTTTTAAATAAATGGCATCTAGCCTTATTAATAACATGACCAATGTACAAATTGAGTGACAATTTAGAATCCAATATAATACCTAGGTCATGTATCGTTGTCAATGAATTTTGATTTATTCATTTTTAATGTCAAGTCATTTAACAGACAACAGTCGTGTATAGTAGTGGTCTTAACTCTATAGTATAGCTTGAGATCTTCCGCAAAAAAATAGATAAGGGTATTTTATAACATTAGAGAGGTCTGTAGTAAATATGGAGAACATCAGAGACCCGATGAGAGAACCCTGGGGTACCCCAGATGTGGCTGCAAAGGATTTTGATACAGTAGATTTCATTTTAACGAATTGTGTTCTGTCTGTTAAGTAAGAAAAAAAGCACTTCAAAAGTGGATCACATACTCGAAGAGATTTTAATAGCAAAAAGTAGAGATCATCGTAGAAAATAGTGACAATATTGCTAATATCACTACAATTATAGAAGACCGATCAATCTATGCTTTTAAGGAATTTATTGATTCTATTATAATTGGTATTGCTGAAGTCATGTTGATAATTTATTCAGCTTTTTACGACATTGTAATTATATGTATCAATATTGACACTAAAAGAGGGATGATGTTTAAAGCAAAGATCAACCATTACTCCAGATGGATGACTGCAACTGTGACTGTGTGACTGTATTGAATTAATTTAAACCCTAAAGTCATTCCATCTGGAAATAAAATTTCAGAAGGCGAAATTAAGTTGGTTGGTTAAAGACCGACATCTTCCTCCTCTGGCACCCATTTAATACGAGGTAAATTAATGTCACCTACTAAAATAAAATCGCTGGCCAAGTGGTTAGACATCACATCTTCAATAGCAGACACGTGATTTTCCTAGGTCTCAATGCATGACTTGGGTAACAACAGAAAATAATAAGACATTTATCGCTAAAACTAAGATTTACTCCAGTGTATTATCCTTTAAAATATGACATGTTATAGGTCCCTCGCATCGTTTCTCTCTTAATAATATCTTTGCCTACTGTCCCCTTCATTAGAAGTTCATATTACGCGTTCGTTGAATCTCTGGTTATCCTTTTCCTAGTCATATGGGAGAGGAAGGGATTATCATCACAGTAGAGATTGGGGGAAGAAGAGTTTATCAACAGTAGAATGTTTTACATATTCAGCTAGTTGGTCAGAAGAGTTGATTTCATTCTTAAGCATGAATAAAAAAATTGTAACCTGATTCGATGTTTTTATATATCTAAACTCTACGTAGAATAGTAAGTAACAAGATAATCATATATTTCGCACTTTGTGTCAGCATTGCCAGAACCCTTACTACCAGCATTCTATCAGAGTTTAGTTGTACTCAATTTATTGTCGATATTTTTCTCAGACCACACCAGGAATATCCCAATATAAATTAATTCAATTTTTCATTTTCTAATGAAAATGCAAAGTTAAACTTACAGTTTCTTATAAAGAGGATTTTCTAATAAATATAATTAATTTAGATATGTAAGTCAGAACATTGTATTTGTAATGTTTCTTAGTAGGAATGTATAAATAATTTTTAAGAAGGCAACCTTATAGTAGAAAACTAAATTGGAATTATATATATATATATATATATATATATATATATATATATATATATATATATATATATATAAGGTGCAAGTATTTAAGTTAATAAATGAATAAATAAATAAATAGATAAAATAAAAATGGATACTTTATCAACACTTGATAATGACCTGCAAAGGTCGAAACTATAGTTGTGTCAAAATTGATAATATATTGTAAACTTTGTTTGTGTATATTATATAATAAATAGTGGTATTAAAACTTAAAAATTATTTTCATTTACCTTCTACTTTACTTTGTCGAAAGTTTGACTTATCTATCAAGAATGTTCTTTGAGAGTCTAGAAATGTAAAGAACAATTTTTGGAACGTTTCAGCATTCTTTCTAGAAAAAAAGTCGAGGAGAACATTGTGGAAAACATTCAAAAAAAATGTGGATTCTTAAAATAAATTTAAATAGAAAAAAATGTTAAAAAATTATAAGAATTGTTTCTTAGATTTATAGAATTTTTAGCATTTTTTTTTCAAACATATTTCTTTTTTTTCAGACATCTTTAAATTCCTACTTATTTCAATATATTTTAGAATTTATTGTTTTTAATTTTTTAATTTTGTGTTTCAATTTATAAGAATTTTTGTAGAAAGATTTAGAATTTTCTATTATTTTATTTATATTTTTTGAATTTTTTAGAATTTTTTGTAATTAAACATTCAAATTTCAACAATACTAGACTTTTAGGGTTTTCAGCAAAATTTCTTGAGATTTTTAGCGCTTTTAAACATATTTCTTATATTAAAATTTCTAAATGTTTTTCACAACTATATCCTAAAATTTTCTTAGGGTTTTGTAATACAGGGTGTCCCGTTAATGTGGGGAAATGGCTGGACCATATATTCCTGGAGTCAAAATATGATGATTTAACACAACTTATCTATATCCAAAAATTTATGGTTAAGCCGGAATTTGTCTTCAAAGTTTCAAAATTTTTTATTTCTTTTGTTTATAATAATTGAACGCTTTATTCGATTTGAATGAAATTTATTATTAATAACTACCATAATATAATACGTCATTTCAATTATTATAGTCATTAGTGATTGACCGGAAGTATAAAAAACAGTAGTACCACCACTTAAAAACTAAAATATTTTTTTATTGGTACATCCAATAAAAGCTAAAAAAATATTTCTTGAAAGACCAATTAATTTTAAAACTTTTTTGTATCTGAATAATATTTGATATCTTTTACGGTTTTGGCACAAAAAAATAAAATATGAATATAATATGCAGATTTGCACTCACTAATAAGTAAATCAACTTATTCAATTGAGTAAAAATTAAATAATATCAATTGATACAATAAATAAAAACAACATATAACACTTTTTAAACAATTTTCTTCGCAAAATCCTAATACAAGCAAGAAATCTGTTTGCTGCAAATGTGAAAATTTATGAACTATAATAAAGTTAACAATAAATGATTTAAATACACTCAGTAATTATTATTTTACATAATTTACATGTTTTAAGCAAAGACGGCCCCGAAAAACATATATTTTCGATTTGATGGAAAACTAGATTTTGTTTTTACTAGATAAAAAAAATATATTTTATTTTTTTGTGCGAAAACCGTACAAGATATCAAATTTTATTAAGAGACAAAAAAGTTTTAAAACCAATTTCTCTTTTAAGCAGTATTTTTTTTAGTTTTTATTGGATGCACTAATAAAAAAGTATATTAGTTTTTAAGTGGTGGTACTACTGTTTTCTATATTTCCTGTTAATCACTAATGTCCATAATAACTTAAATGATGTATTATACTAAGGTAGTTATTAATAATTAATTTCATTTAAATCGAATGAAGCATTCAATTGTTATAAACAAAAGAAATAAAAAATTTTGAAACTTTGAAGACAAATTCCGGCTTAACCGTAAATTTTTGGATATAGATAAGTTATGTTAAATCAACATATTTTGACCCCAGGAATCTATGGTCCAGCCATTTCCCCACATTAACGGGACACCCTGTATATTAAACTTATCTGTCTTGCCAACATAAACACCTAGCCCCTCCTAAAAATGGGATAAAAAACAAGTAAAAGCACATATAAAAGAATTTCGGATGTCCAAGACTATATTTGCTCCCCCAGAGGAAGGATTTGAGAAATTTCTTCTTCTTCTTTTTCTTTGAGTAATGTATTTTTTTTTTTGTATCTTGATATTACTGACATTTATTGAATTTGTTAGCATAGTATTTTTAATTTCATTAGTAATTTCCAGCATTTTTTAGATTTATAGAATTATTGTTTCAAGAAATCCTGAAATTTAATTCCATTTTCAATTTTCGAGAAATTTTAAATTCTTCACTTTACCTTGTTGAAAAGTTATTTATCGTCCAAATTGCAAGAATATTAGAATTTTAGAAAAATACTAAAAAAATATAGTCAATCGTAATATAAATTTAAAATAATTGTTCTTAATTTTATTTCTAGGCTCCAAAAATTTGGAATTGCGATATATTTTTGACTGACTTCGCTAGTTTCTGCTCGAATTTTTCCATAATTGCTTTTTTAAATTGCAATTATTAGATTAGGCATTAGATTTAGCCTCCTTCGTGAATTATTGAAATTTCTTAGTATTTTTTTGTTTTATGTAAGGCTTTTCTTAGATGCCTTTAGAATTTTTAGGAATTTTCTATTTCAGATTTCTGGAAATTTCTATTTACTATTTTATTTTAATAAAATTCGGAATTTGTCAGGATTTCTGGGCGTTTGGAATTTTCTATTCTAAATTCCAAAAAGTTTTTTGAAGAGCTCCGGTAGTTTCCAGTAATTATTTATTATTCTTGTTCTTTGTGAGCATTTGCTATTATTTTTTTCTTGATCTTACTCAATTTTCCACCATTTCTGACCAGTTTTAAATTCAATTTTGAAAAAAAATTCCTTTTAAAATATTTCGAATGTTCGACTAGTAGATTTTATTTCCATTAAAATTAAAAGATTTCAGATTTATAGAAATATATAGAAGTTCCATATATCCTACAAGAATTCTGAAAACTTTAGAAATTATTCTCTACTTTCAGATTAATTTGTTATTTCCTACTTTATCTCATCGTGCAAATGGCAAGAATATTTGTTGTCAGTTCTAGATTATTCCACCAGTCTTTTTTCTTTAGATTTCTTTATTTTTCAATCCCTTCCCATAGAAATTTTGATTACGTTTGTAATTTTTTTTTAATATTAACACGACATATTCAATTCAGTTCAGTGGAATGGCTCTATACTCCCTCCCGTAATTTATTCTTATATTCTATACGGTACTCTTCAGTTTAAGTAATTTTTTGGCGTCTTCTTTGATAGCATCCTCCCAACGCTTCCTTGGTCTTCCAATTGACCATTTACAATTTCTTATCCAAGGTGTTCTGTAAAGATGGTGTACAGCTCTAGATTTCTTCGAATTTCACTACTTATTGCTGTTTAAAATTTCATTATTTCTTACTAGATCTTATTCTTAATCTTTCCATTAAATATTTTCGGAATTTATATGCATTTTGTTGTTTTATACAAGTATTTTTTTCAAGATCATTAGAATTTTTAGAAATCAGGTTTCTATAAATTTGTATTCATTTTTCTTAAATATTTAGAATTTTCTACGATTTCTGTTTTTATAATTTTATCTTCTAAATTGCTAATTTTTTTTAAAAATTTAAAGTATTTCCTTGTATTTCTTCCTTTATTTTATTAAATTATCAACCAATTTCGACTTGTTGTTAACTTGATTTTTTTAAATTTCTAGCAGTTTATTGGTTCTATTGGCATTTTTCTCCAGATTTATAGAATTATCTAAGAATTACACATTTTATTCAATAATTTCATAAAATTATTTTCCAAATTTTGAAAAATTCCCAATTTCTCACTTTATCGTATCAGAATGTTTTAGTAATTTATCAGCCGAATTACAAGAATACTCGTTGTGGTCTCTAGAGGTTTCCAGCAATTATTCTTTAGTTTTCTTGAATTCTTCATTAATTTTACTATACTACTAGAAAACTATATTATGTTTCTGCTAATTTCTTAAAGGTTGTCACTATTTACTCTCGAAAAGAATTACTTTTCCAAATTGCAGCATTTTTTAGTACATCTAATTAGAAAATTCTAGCAAATTCTTTTGTTTATATTTGGAATTTATAAGCGCTTTTTTATCTTAAGCAAGTTTTTTCTTCAAGAGTTTTAGAAATTTTAGCAATATATTTTTTCAGTTTTCTTAAAAATGGCCAGTGATAAATATTTTTTTTTGTATTTGAACGTAGAAACATATAAAGTACGTTAGAAATAACTATTCAGTACATGTTTTACTCGTGAAGGAACCAAACTACATTCTAAGACGCGCTCCCTTTTTTTATAGTGCACGGTCTTCGTCAATATTCTGGACGGATGAATCGCACATGTTCCTTTCCCGTCTCGGCCACCACGGAATGCCCCCTTTTTTTGCTTTAGTTTCCCCAACACGAAGCAACACGTCTGCACAAAAATGCCGTAATCCGCAAAAGTGTTATTATTGCGGCCCAGGTTAAAGGATAGGTTTACGAGCGGGCGAAGGGCCGCGGGACTGGACAGCTGTCTCCTTATCGCGCCAACTTAATTTAGTTAATGCCCCGACCCCTGAGGGATTAAATGAAACTTTTAAAGCCACGGGTAAACGTAAAATTTGCAGCAACAGAAAAAAAAAACTATTCTAACCTTCTTTAAGAATCTGTAATAATTATTTAATAAATTATGAGCACTATGTGTATGTGTAATGTGGATTAACATATAAGATTAAATGTGAACGTAATAAATTACCTTTTAATATTTAATGTTCATGAATATCAAAATTATAAGCTGCAGGGGTTCGCTTCATTATTCGTTATTAACTTCGACTTTATTATAAAACGAAATTCTATTTGTATAGCTTACTTTTAGATTACAATCACTTAACCTCATCAAAGTTGGTTAATGGGAAAAGTTCCGGAATGTCACATGAACGCGAATTAATTAATTATATCTTGTGTTTCTGGTCGGATTTTTGGGGGCCAGGGGCGGCGGAGATGTTGCTCGTGCGGTTAGGGGAGAGCACATAATAAACAACTAACATCAACAAAAGCCACAAGCATCGCTTCCGCTCGGTTAAACATCGAGTCGGCGTTACAGGTCGTTGCTTCGATTTTGCGTTAAGGCCAAATTGGTCTAATGGGGCTCGTAATTCCTAAATGACCTATGGGACATGCAGCGCGATTTATGCGTCCCGCGCAAAAACCCACCCAGCGATCGACCACTCATATCTGCGAAACGCTCTTTCATTTAGTCGCGGTATTCTAATAAAGTTTCGAGTCTACTAATTACCTACGGGGAGAAGCTTTCAACTAGCGACTTCGGGAATTTCCGACGGGGTTAATTGAAAACTGCTCAAATCTAAATTAGCTGCGGATAGGGCGGCGATTTGTAAGTTTCGTTTTGTGGTTTCATCCATTGAGTGGGATGTATTTTAATTTTTATTTAAATCATATAGATGTCTACAGTAAATTCAACACTTGATAATGACTTGCAAAGGTCGAAACTATAGTTGTGTCAAAATGGATAATAATAATAATAAATTGTCTTTATTTTAAGGTTCGCCATATTATACATAAAACACAATATAATAAAATAAAATACATATGCAAGTAAAATATAACAAAAAACCTAAAATAGCGTCAAAATACAGAAAAAAATACTATCGATTAGCGAGATCAAATTCATCTACAGTGTATGGTTCGATATCACATAGATAATTAAATAATTTCTTCTTTAGTGTACTAATAGTTTTACAATCTTTTATTCTATCTGGTAAGCTATTCCAAATTTTGATGCAAGAATAATATGCTCCTTTTTCATATAGAATTAATCTATGTTTAGGTAAGATATATGTATTATTACTTTGTCTAGTATTATAGTTGCTATTCATTCGATTATCAGAAAAATATTTGCAATCTTTCGTTATAAATTTTACACATTCATATATATAAATTGCAGTTACTGTCAATAATTTTTCATTCTTAAATTTTCCCCTACAGGTTTCGTTGTACTTGAGTTTTTTCATAATTCTTAGAGCACGTTTTTGTAATATGAATACTTTTGCTAGGTTTGTATTAGAACCCCAGAATATTATGCAGTAGCGTAGAATTGAATATATATTACTGTAGTAGAATATTTTACTAATTTCGATGTTTGTATTCTTCATTAGTATTCTCAATCCATAAATATTTTTGGATATTTTATTACAAATATTTGCAATGTGTGAATTGAAATTCAATTTTGAGTCAATTGTAATGCCAAGTAGTTTCGCATCACTGGTGGTCGAATAATTATTTCCGCCAAGATATATATAATCGTTCACAGACACTTTGTTAAATAATAGGTAGTTTGATTTTGAGTCATTAATGATTAGTTTATTTTGTTGAAACCAGTCTTTAATTAATTTTAAAGTTTGTCCACCAGTGACGTTCAACTCATTTAATGAATCTGCAGTTATTATTATATTAGTGTCATCCGCGTAGCTTACTATTTTATTATTATCAATTATCTGGACTAAATCATTAACAAATATAATACATAATAATGGTCCCAAAATACTTCCTCGAGGAATTCCAATATTTAAGCTGCAAGTTGAAGAATAGTAAGCTCTACCATTGTTAGCTTTTATTTTTGTTGAATGAGTTCTATTGCTAAGATAAGATGTAATCAAATTAAGGACTTGACCACGCAAACCATAGGCTTCTAATTTGGAAAGTAATAACCTATGATTTATACAATCAAATGCCTTTGTTAGATCAAGCATAACACCACAGGTTATTTTTTTATCGTCTAATGCCGATAATACTTCATGGAGGTATTCAAAAATCGCTGTTTCAGTACTCTTTCCTAATATGAATCCATGCTGATTAGACTCAAAGAGTTTATGTTTATTAAAAAATTCAACAATACGGATAAAAATAAGTTTTTCAAATATTTTAGCAAAGCAAGATAATATATGAATGGGTCGATAGTTCTCAATATCTTCTGAATTTCCTTTTTTAAATATAGGTGTAATTATTGAATGTTTAAGGCTTTCAGGAAAAACACCGTTTTCAAAACAAGAGTTAATAATATGACACAATGGAGTTGCAATTAAATCAATGCAGTTTTTTATTACTATTATAGGAATTTCATCGTAACCTGCACTATATGAATTTGAAAATTGTTGTACCACACGTATTAACTCGGGTTCAGTTACAGGATAAAGGAACATCGAGTAGGGATTTCTTTTGACATTAAATATTTCATTGACATCTTGTAAATTTGAAATTAAATTATCTGCTATAGTATTAAAGAAAATATTAAAGTTATTAGCAAGGATTTGTGTTTGCGCAGTTTTTGGTAGTTTGTTGTTCTTGGGCTTGTATATGTTTTCTGTTATGATACTCCATGTCGCCTTTGACTTGTTATCTGCAAATTGCAATTTATTTTTAATTGACTCATTTCTAATGTGTTTTAACATTAATTTATATTGCATTTGTTTCGCTCTATATTCTTTCTTTAAGTTTAAATTTACATTTGAAGCAGTTTGCAATAAAACTAATTCATTCCTACATTGATCTAATTGAGGATGTATGGCAAATCTGTATTTAGCATTCTGTTTTTTGATCACTCTTGGAAAATAGCTATTAAAATACCTGATCATTGTATTAGATAGGTTTGCAAACATAGAGTTCACTGTGATCGATTGATAAATGTCATTAAAATTTTCTTGACAAATATTGCTAAGAAAATTACATAAATTTTCATTATTTATGATTCGTACATATTTAATATGATCAGAGTTGTCACTGATTAAATTAAAACTTAATAATTGAGCCATGTGATCTGAGTAACCTGTATTAATGACTTCAATGTCATTAATTTTATCAATATTTGTAATTATATTATCCAAACAGGTGCTACTGGTATTACTAATACTTGTTGGTTGTTTAGTATTCATAAATAATATTTTTAAATTTTTCGGCTTCATAATTATTATTTAAAATATCAATATTGAAATCGCCCATTATAAAGAAATTACAATTGTGATTATCAATATATTCTAATATTAAACTGAGTTTTGTAAAAAATATTTCAACATCCGCTGCAGGTGGTCTATATATACAAATACAATAATATTCAATATTAGCTATGTTAATTATACAGCCTGTACACTCAAATATTTTTGATGCGTTTATATTATTAACGTATAATATGGGTGTTGTTACCATTGATTCACTACAGTATATTGCTACACCACCGTGTTGCTTATATTCTCTGCATGATGCTGATGCCAATTGCATACTTCTAAAATTATATTTGGATAACTGATCCGTTGATTGCCAATGTTCGGATATTCCTAGAATTATTTTCCCTTTTAGGTTGAATATCAGTTGCTCCAATTCCATATGACAATTTCCTAAGGATTGCAAGTTTTGATGCATTATATGAAGCGTATCTACCTCGCTGCATGACCGTTTCATATTTCGTTCGATTTTCTCTTGTTGTTGAAGAAAAAACGATTCACTTGAGTTCCAGCAGGCCAAATTTCGGGTTTACAGATTTCTTCTAATTTATCAAAATTGAAAGTGATTTTAAATGATGCGTAGCTATCTGGATGTTTCGAAACCAATTTTGTGCAATCTACTTGAAAACCTTGTCTTTCTAAATACTCCTTTAGCATATCTTCTGTTGTATCTTTTACAAGTCGGTAAACATGTAAGTGAGCCATTTTTCCAACTGCTTTTATTACAGTTTCCTGTGCGTTTCCTGTGATAAGCGAGCTGTTGGATCTCTTCTTACGATATCGTACTTCTTGAAAAATTTCAGCATTATTATTAACAATAACTGCTTCATTTCCCTCCATGGGTGACATATTTATCAAAATATTTGGAGAGGGGTTTGACTTTGTTTCCTTACTTTTATCCTTTGTAGGTACCTGTAAGGTATTCTTATTATTTACTTTTGATGCCACCTGTTGGTCCGTATCCTCAATACGTTTAGCCGCAACTTTATTTGCATACGTATTAATGTTTGTATTAGTAGGGTCCTTTTTGTAATTTACAGATTTCTCCATTTTGAGTAATCTTATTACTTCATCCTTTTCAATTATCAATTGTTTTAATACCTCATAATTCTCGTCCTTTTGAGCAATGATTTGCCTCAGTAATTTTACCTCTTCTTTAAGAAAAGCGTGTATTATGTCCTTGTCCATCCCAGAAAATATAACCTCACTACAACCACCTTCCACTTGATCACACTTTTTTATATGGTGTAAGCATCCTGGATGAACTGGATTGCCACAATTTTCGCAATAACACGGATTTTTCACTTTGCGTTTGCACGATATACACTCTTCCCCTTGGAAATCACTATCAGCTTCACTACTTGCTTTGGACGCCATCGCTCAATAGATGCACTTTAATCGAGAGGTTTAACGTAGGATAATATATTCTAAACTTTGTTTGTGTATATTATACAATAAATAGTGGTATTAAAACTTAAAAATTATTTTCATTTATCTTTTAAACTGAACTACCACATAGTAACGGTCGCTACCATCATTTTCATTAAAGTAAAGTAGATATTTAGAAAATTGGAAAAAAAAATCTAAAATATCCAAAATTTTTGAAACAATAATTCTATAAATATTAAATAAACATTTTGTATTACTTTTAATAAAATTTAAAATAAAATGCTAGCAAATTAAAAAAAAATCTGTAATATCAATGAATGAAATAAAATGAATTACTCAAAAGAGAAGAAAAAGAAGACATTTCTAACGGGTGTCCAACAATTATTGCAGTCCAGGGTGGCGTTGGAATCAAAAACGTAGGTCAATTCTTTCATGTGCCAAATAAATGAACTAACATGTTAATTGTCAAACATAACCTAAATGTGCATTAAAAATGTCAGTTCATTTATTTGCAACATGTACGAATCGACCTACGTTTTTTATTCCAAAGCCACCCGGGACTGCAATAATTGTTGGACACCCGTTATAATATTTTTGAGCTTTTGAAACAAATTTTTACAATTTAAAAGATACTAATTAAACTTTCAAAAAATCTGAACCAAAAAAAACCCCAAAAAAATCTAAAGGTCTTTAAGAGAAAAATTTTAAAAGTGAACAGAGAAAATTTCCCGAATATTCTAACAAAATTTATTAAGAAATTAGAGAACTTTACCGAAATTACTGGTAAAAAATACTAAAAAAAATACGAAAAATCTGAAGACAAATTTCCGAAAACTTTTGAAGTCTGGTATTTTTGAAAATTGGATGTTACTTACAAAAAATTCTGATAAGATAATAAAGGAATAAAAAAGAAATTTTAAAAAATGAGAAATTCAAAAAGCTCTTAATGATTTCTAAATCCAAAAATATATAAAGAAAATTTCTGAAAAATTTTAATAAGATGTAGTAAAAAATGATGGAAAATTGGTGAAAATTTCAATTAAAAAATCTATAGCATTGTGAAAGAGGAAATTCAAAAAACATCAGAAATCGTAGACAATTCCTCAAATTTACAAAACTAGATAGATAGAGAAATATTCCTTTAATTCGAAACACAAAATTTAAAAAAAAAATGTTTTTTTTAAATATTTGAAAAATTGACAATATTTACTAAAAATGGTGATGTGGCCATCATAGTACTTTCCCTATATTTTTCTCGAAAACTATGAGGTTTACGCAAAAAAGCTATTCTTAGTAATTTGTTTAATTTTGAATTATCTACAATTATTTGTCATATAAATTTCATATAGCTCCAATAGTTTAATAGCATTTGGCAAAAAATCTCAAAATTTTCAATTTTTATTTTTTTTCTCGAAAGTTAAGAATTTTATGAAAAATATATTCGAATAAAATTTATTCAGTTTTTCATTCCCTTTAACTTTTGTTTGAACCGTTTTTTAAAATTTTTCATATTTAAAAAAATATCACGTAAAAACAAAAAACGGCCCCCCAAGGGGGGCGGGAACAGGGGGCAACTTTAAAATTTTAAATGGAAACCCCTATTTTTTATTGCAGATTCTAATAGACGGTTAAAAAGTATGTAAGTTTTATCCGAAACATTTTTTTATTGGTCGAGAGATGGCGCTGCAAATGTAAAAGTTTTTGTCAATTAAATTGCGAAAATCGTCACGTAATTAACTGTTATTATTACTTAAGACTTACTCACAACCTTACAAGGTTGTTTTTTTCTCAGCCTGCCCAAATACTACCCCCCCCCCCCCTACAAAGACGTAAAGTACTTCTTTTTCAAATTAAATAATGGTAAAATAATTTAAAAAAGAATGTAATTTTTTTTCAAACAGTGTTTCATTTCAGTGCTCCATTTTTTGAAAAAAAACGACATTCTTTTTTGAATTATTTTACCATTATTTAATTTGAAAAAGAAGTACTCAATCGCTATTTTTGAGTACTTTACGTCTTTGTAGGGGGGGCGGGGGTAGTATTTGGGCAGGCTGAGAAAAAAACAACCTTGTAAGGTTGTGAGTAAGTCTTAAGTAATAATAACAGTTAATTACGTGACGATTTTCGCAATTTAATTGACAAAAAACTTTTACATTTGCAGCGCCATCTCTCGACCAATAAAAAAATGTTTTGGATAAAACTTACATACTTTTTAACCGTCTATTAGAATCTGTAATAAAAAATAGGGGTTTCCATTTAAAATTTTAAAGTTGCCCCCTGTTCCCGCCCCCCTTGGGGGGCTGGGGGGGCAAAGTCTACGGCATCAGATGTCCCCCTCAGAACCATTAACTTTTCATTTGGAACACTTTTTGATTCAATGCAAAGTTTCAGAATTATCGCTACTGGCGGATTAAAATGGGACACCCTGTATAGGGAAAGTAACTATATATACTATATAGGGAAAGTAAAAATCCTTCTTTATTAAAAAAATGTATTATTATGCTTGAACACAAATATCCGAAGCTGAGATCGTGTATGATAAAACAGTAAAGGAAAGGACCCACAGGTTATAGTGGAAGAACATTCTTCAAGAGTAAACTCCTTCATTCAGCTTGCTGTTGAAATTGTTTGTATATTTATGTTTAAATTTTATATATTATATTTGTAAAGCACTTATAAATAACAACAATAAATAGTATCTTTCAGAAAAAATAGAAACATATTTTCACAGAATTTTTATTTTATTTTTTTGCTTAAAAATGTTATAGATCTTTAAGAAAATTCTAGCAATTTTCAATTTGAAATTATAGAAATTACAGTAACATTCTGGAAAGTTTTAAAAGTGGATCAACAAAAAAAAATTCTACAGATCTTCATAAAAATTCAAATAACATTAAAACTAAAACTTAGGGAATTAACGCCGTCATTTAATAACTCTGAACAGGTTATTTTTAAATACAAATTCTGATTGGAATAATATTCTTACAGTTTAAAAAGTAGATTACTAAAATGAAATTTTTAGAAAATTCTACAAAATGAAAAAAAGTTTTAATTGACAACTAAAAGGCAATCTCGAATAATAAATTACAAAAAATTATATATGTAAATCTCTTAAAGAAAACATTTAAATAGAACAAAACATACTTAGCAATTCTAAAGTTGTATAAAGAAACTTGCTGGAAAATTCTCATAAGCTCTAATTAGACATGATGTTAATCTCTAGAAATATGAATACTTAATTTAGAAAATTATAGAAACATTAGTAGGAACATAATATAAAATTCTAAGAGCCTGTAAAGATTGCTGAAAAATTCTAGACATGAAGAAAATTTTCTGAAAAAAATTGCAAAAAATCATGGCCATTTGAACAATAAATTATTGAAAAGTATGAATACGAAAAAGTAAAGAATAAGAAGTTTCTTAGGATGCAAAAGATATTACTGAAATTTACAGAATTATACAATTATTGCAATGAAATTGAAAATGCTGGGGAACTCAAAAATTATGAAAAGAAATGTTTGCAAGATTTAAATTAAAAAATCCAGAAAAGTAATTCAGTAAAATAAAAACATAAAAGGAACAATCTACAGCTCTTAAAATTAATTTTAAAATTTAGAAAATGAAATTCTAAAATAATATAAATTCTAACGAATGTTTAAATAAAAAACTTAAAAAATTTAGAATTCTGCAAAAATTATTGCCACTTGTTTATTTGAATTTAAATTTTAAATACAGAAATCCTATAAATTTCATTCAATTTATAGAAATAAAAAGGAATCTCCAGATATCTGGTTACAAATTCTGTTAGATTTTAAAGTTCTTGAAAAAAATCGTGCTATTTAATCGATGCCAAATAAATTTTCCAGAATACGAATTTTTTTAAGGATATTGAAAAACTAAATCTGGAAATGGTCGAAGTTATCAAAAAGTAGGGAAAAATGGTCAAATTTTAAAATTCTTATAATATAAAGAGAAAAGCAATAATCGAAAATATCCTAAAAGTGAGAGAAAACATTGAAGAAACTTTAAAAATGTAAAAGAAATATGATAAATGATAAGAAAATTCTGGGAATCTAGAGGTAAATGCAGATTTTGAAAGCAATTCTTACTTCAAATAGAAATTATGGAAACCCCTATAATATTTTGTAACGGTGCGAAAAACATTATAGAAATCCAAAAAATTCTAGAAAACACTACAGAACTTGACAAGAGTTTGAGCATCTTTCAAAAATTATTTATAAAAATTTAAATGAAATTATTATAATTATTATTAATAATTAATTGCTAAAAAATTGGGTAAACCAAAAAATAAATTTTGAAAAAATCAAATAATGAAAACCAAAAATTGTAATTTTTTTTCATGTCTGAAATAAATTCAGTATTATGGTGGAAGAAATAGTATAATAGTACGTACACTAAAATTCATCAGTATGGCTAAATAAGAAGCATTAAAAATGTTAATTTACCATAAGATTCGATGCAGATGTAAAATCTTTATTCAGAATGGCTGTGAACACAGTGCAGTTTTCTTCAACTCAACCCTTTATTTCTATATTTTTGCCATTGCTAACACCTATTTTTGTTCGAATTTACATAGAATTATTTTATGATATGTATGTTAATATAACATTTTAGAAGTTATTTTTGTGAAATACATAAAGAAGTAGAAAAGCAGTTTATCCCAGAGATATGATGAGAAAAAGCAGATAATATTTACTATAGTTAAACTTTGAGGGAAGGATGGAAGGTAAAAACATAACAGTAGATAATGCTCATAGTTAAAAAAATATCAGGTATTTAATAATTTGGACATTCTTCTAATGAAAATCTATAATAATAAAGTTTTTGGCATGATTATTAGTAGAAAAATGCAAATAAAAAAGAAAAACTGTTTTATAGCTAAGTAGCTGAAAGCTGACTATGACTCACTGACCCATTGAAAGAAACATACAGACTTTCCTTTCATTTAATTCTATCCAGGCCATCCTAGGATGATTATAGAACGAGAAACAATTCTTAGTATGGAAATACATGAGTGATATATTTCATCGTGAATGCAAAAATCACTTTTCGTAATTTTTTTTAAAATTATAATTTGCCTTCCTTATCACTTGTTAAAAATTAAATGATGAATCAATCGCGGCGTTTACATTATTACGAAACTTTTTTTCTTCTCCTTCCCATTTTCGGTGATAAATGTCGTCGACTCGCAGCCACCTGACGACGTATCCGGTTCAGCGGCTAATGCGGAAATACGTCCGTATTGTTTTTGCCCTGCGAGGACTCCGTACTTGAAATAAACATTAACTTTATTGATGTGCAAAGTTTCGAAGCGGTAATTTATACCAAGGGTGCCCCGGGGTTGATACGCGGCCCCCCAGTTATTTCGGCCCTACTATTGCAAACCTGTATTTATTTTGCAGACGCTTTCTGATTTATCCCCAACGCCACAATAAAAATAACCCCTATATATTTCATCCAGCTTACGTTCAATTACATCCGGTCCGAATGTCCACCTATATTTCATTTTTAATAACTAAATTTTGTTATAGAGAGATTTTTCTGATGTATTTATTAAAAGAAACTTTTCTAGAAAACTATAATACCAATAATATTTAAATAAAAATATACATAGTTAAAATTTTGTATATATATAGTTACAAAAAATTTATATCAATTACACGTTTAATTAATCCTTCTTAAGAAATGTCTTTATGTCAATTTTATAAAAATATTTCCTTTATTGTCTAATAAACAAAGTTAAATAAAACGACTTAAAAGTGTTATTATTAATCAAAATCAGTTAGCTCATTAACTAATAATAACTGGAAAAAACAATAAAAATTTATACCCATAAATAGATAGCTGAATAGAAGAAATTTCAAGTCTGTACACTTTACTTCACAAAAAATATAAAAATATTTAGTTCTAATAATAAAGATGTTTTCTCTCTCTATATATATCCATAAAATTTCAAAATGTACTGTACAACGAAGTAGAAGCCTCAAGTATCAAGAATCAAATTTATTTGTTTAATAATTTTAATTTTCAAAAATTAATATTAATTTTCAATATCTTAATGCCATATCAATTAACGAATTAAACTTATCTTCAGCTAATTAATTTATCTCAATATTTATTACTTAAATTTATGTGTTTAAATATACATTAATTTTCTTGTAATGTAGACGTCTTAGGGTGAAAATGCATTTTTATATATTTTATTTTCCAGCAACAAGGCGTATTTTATTACGCCTGTAATTCGTAACCGACAGATTGAAATTTTCCAATCCGGTCGCCGCCTTGTTCGTGCCTTATTTCTCCCTTTCTACATTTGATCTTGAATAAAATTGACGTGAAAGTGCACGCTCGGTTGTGCTCGACATAATATTTTTTTCCACGGTGGAAAAAGGGTCTAGGCGTCCGTACGGTCGACCGAAATTCCATGACAAGGGTTCGCATCCAATTTAATACAATGGAAATAATTTGTTGATACTCTCGCACACCCTATTTACTTTAGGTAATGTGGAAATAATTGGGACGGTGCCGTTCTAAATATTAATTTATTAAGTAGTCGTTTCTATGTTTCTAGTCGAGTTGTCCAAGGGAGTAGATAAAAGCAATTACTTAAGCGACTGAGAATAATTTGATTATAAAATGCCTCTATTTCAGATATTAAAATCAAGTATTATACTAAATTATAATTAGTTAATTAATATAATTTATTATTTAAATGTAATACTAACTTAATATTGACCTTAGTTAAAAAAATGATTTATAATTCTAGCGTAATCTTGACCTACCCCAATAAATTATATATTATGCTAGCGTAATCTTAATATACCTAAATTATTCATTATACTAGCGTACTCTTAAGCTGCCCTAATAAATTTTATATTATACTACCGTACTCTTAACCTATCTTACTAAATTATGTTTTATTCTAGCGTACTCTTGACCTACCCTAATAAATTACATATAGTATTAGCGTATTCTTGACCTACATTAATAAATTATATTTTAACATATGCCAATAGTATGCTACATTAATACATATTTTATTGTGAATAATAAACGCACTTAAAGCTAATGTCTTTCTCATTGGGGTAGGTCAAGAGTACGCTAAGCTAATAAATAATTTATTAGGGTAGGTCAAGTGTATGTAAGGTCAATGCACGACTGACAAAGGAAGGTTACGTATGCATTACAACATTAAAACAAACTATATTATTGTCACGAATAAATTTGGATAAAGTGCTTGAGAACATCATTAATTAGAATCAGGATTAACAACTTCTTAATCCTGCTTTTTATCTCTTAAATTGTTTAGTTACATATACTTAAATTTCCTCAAAAACTAATAGAAATAATAGAAATGAATGAAAACTTTTACATTAACGCAAAGAATTTACTGAAGAGGGTGGTGTCGATAGAAATCACACAATCAACAAGTGTATTAGTACTTCATTATTTTATCTTTTAACTTCTGTTAACACCGATTAGGTTATATAATATAATAGAAGCAATTCTTGAACTTAAGTTAAGACTGTAGTAGCCACCAGATAGTACCAGTGAAGTCCGCCAATATCCTCTTGTCCTACACCACAAATTATATCTTGGAAACGCTTGCGACTCAGCCTTACTATCAGCTTCTGCTAGCGCTCCTGAATTGGACCAAGACTGGAACTTTTAGCCCTGCTGACCGAGCACACTCTTCAAATACATACAATTGTTACGCGTGAAATCGCAATTGTACACATTATAATGAAGTTAGTTGCATTTCGGCATTAAAAACCCGCATCAATTGGCTTCCCAACATGTGGTCAAATGTGCGGATGCAAGCAAGAAGCAAATCCAAAATGATGACGTTTTAAATGACCACCAAGCAACTACAGGTTCTAATCCCAGAAATTCATGGAGGTGCAAATAGGAAGAACTTCGCCCAGTGCACCACCAGTTTCAGTGGTGCACAATGCCGTATTTTAATTCTTTCATCAAACAGCTGTCCACATAAATGTCGAGGCGATCACCGACACATATGCCCTCCCAGCACCTTTACTGCTCCTCAAAACGGATACTCGCAAATGGAGTCAAAAACCAAGCCACGAAGACGATGCGAACAAACCTTACCACGTAATGTACCGTGAGATATTTGCAACAGAGCAGACGGCCGAGCAGGCGTCAGACGCGATTTACCAAATTTGAAGATCAACACACCACGGTTGCGAAACTAAACGTGATTTAGGCTTACAAGTCAAGTCAGCGAGGGACCGAATAACAAGGAAGGACATCAATTCATTCAACGAACTTCTGATACAGGCAAGACTTGTGGAAAATAGCATCCGAGAAACGAATATACTCGGAAACATTCCCCTAAAGAAGAGACCAAAGTGCGACTGCAGGAATGAAAAAAGCATGTAAAAACTAAAACACGGATTCCTTAACATATACAACAACAAAACGAATGGCAGAAACAACAGACGAAATGCTATCAAAACAACCACCTTAGAGCATCGACCTGCTTTAGAGATACATGTCGGAGGGAATTCAGGGATGGCCTTTTCGATACAAAAGAATGCCAATTAAATTTCGCAATGCACCATCGACGTTTCAATTTTTTTGAATAAAAGTAGAAAGATTATTATCTAATTATTCTCTCTAGATAATAATAATTAGAAAAAACACGAAAATATTTCGTAAAATCTACAATAAATGAGTCTTATTAAGACTACAAAAAACAAATCATTTATTCAAACAACTACTTCTCTGGCTAATACCTCCACAGATATTAAATAATACAAAAGTAATTTGCGTGTTACAAGCTCGAAAGCTCTCAATTAACAACCAGCCAACGTAGATAGATACGAAGATGTTCCACGAAGTAGAACCCCCGACAAGGCCATACGAAATAAATACCCACCTAAGAACAATAATCAAATCCGAAATCTTCTCTGCCGAGATTACTCCACAACTATTGCCACCAGACCTATAGTTTCATCTATAATAACAGCTACAACCTCGGTGGAAAAAGAGGGACCACGAAATCGAATCACTGCTGATGCAACACCGGCCTATAAAACCCGGGATGTGGGCAATACAAAGAAAGAAGCAGATTGGTCATACGACCCATGCGATGCGTATAGATCGGAATAAGCTCTTTAGCCAAAAAAGGAGGCATTCTGCTAAACATAAGATGAAGAATCAAGATATTTATGTCAAGACGCTGCCTATTAAATCAGTACCAAGTAGAAATCCATAAATTCCAGTGTGCAAATCTTGCACATCGAGCTTACAACCCTCGACAACGAAATTATAGCACTCAGACAGGTTGAAGGACCTCAATTATCATCTAGCCCAAGCGGATAGGTACGAAGATGTTCAAAGAAGTGGAACCTCCGACCACGCTTTACAAGGCAAGTACCAACTTAAGAACAATAAGCAAATTCGACATTTTCTCTACCGACGTTACTCTACAAATAAATCTTAACATCGCACATGAAACTCAAAAAGCATACGACATTGAGAGACGGCGACTTTCAACGAGCTCCAGTCCCGGCGAGCATGTGCTTGTAACCATACATCCTTTGGGCTTTGCACGACGGAAGAAATTAAGCAAACTGGACCTTAAACCCCAAGGTCCCTACACCAACACCAACCGCTCCAATTCAGATTAGAGGACGACCATAGAAGCATCCGGTAGCTCCTAACTTTGATCAGAAATCACTAGGACTATTTCTAGAGGGGGAGGCTGTAGCGGCCACTGAATGGTACCAGTGCGCTCCACCAACAACTCCTTGGAGCGATGCTCTATCCTTCTACCTGCCGCCTGACATTTTTCGAGCTATATCTACCAATCGCACGCCCCAAATTATCAGTCTTACTATTAGATCCCGCTAGCGCTGCTGAATAGAATCTACACTTGAACTTGTAGCCCTACTGATCGCGTTCTTCATATACATACATGGATCCAATTCATAGGTTCTCAACGTATAAAAAGCAAAATTTTCTTAATCACTTAATACTGTATATATTTTCTTCCTCTTATAGATTTAGCTTTTTTAAATTAAATAAAACCATTTTTTTAATATAACTTAGTTTTAAAGTTTATTTTTCTGTTAAACATTGTTCTTTAATTTCTGCCACATGTTTGTGGTCCTTAAAGATGCATAATCCATATTTAATCCTATTTTAAATTGCAGTTACTTTATAATGAAAAATAATTATTCTTTTTATATTTACTTTGCTACTAGCGGATAACTTATAAGTTAAAATTACTACTTACTCTGTGCAATGTGCAGTCAAACTACTGTGGTACTGTTCTTTTTATAATAGCTCACTACTGAGATATAAATCTTGAATGATTTCCTTAAAAGCTTCAATAGTTTTCATATTTGTTGTTTAAAGCTTAAAAGCTTGTCTTTGTTCGATTTTAAAACATTTGAATCGCAGGTTGGTGGTAAGTATGAAACCAATCAGTTATTTTGATGTAAAAAACGTTTTTGAAAGAAGTCATACATTTAAATATTTTTACAGTCAGTTTACAGTTCTTGGATCTTAAAGGCATTCAATTTGGTACATTACGATATAAAGAATAAAGAAATTACTTTTACTAAGTCACTGTAAAATAAAGTTTCAAGTGGCATAAAAAAGAAAAAGTGTTTTCTTTATTCTTAATTAATAATTATTCTTAATTAATCAAAAAGTTTATTTTATAGGCTAGTATGAAATTATGATAAACACTAACTTTTTACTGTGCTAATAATCGATCATTATCTATAAAAGTAGTATTATATATTTGCAATATGTGTAATCGATCTATAAAACTCTAGGGTAAAAATATTCAATTTTACAAATAACAGAAAGAATTGATTAATTTATTCACAAGAAGAACACGTATACCTCACGATCAATTAAATCAATTGTAATTTCTTGACAACGTCAAAAGTTGTGTTGTGTCGATTTCAGAAATTAAATGAAGATTATAAACTGAATCTTTTTATATTAGTTATATATACATTGAAATTGTTATTTTAAGAGATGTTTTGCCTAATTTATGACAGAATTTTCATTGATGATGGCGTTGACCTTAAAACCAATGATCAAACTTACCAGCAAAATCGAAAAGTTTCCAAATCAATTAGCCAAGATTAAGAAGAGGAAAGAACCAAAAAGTTTTTTTCTTTTTATTGAATATCTGTCTGGTAACGTCTGCCTGCATTAAAGTGTATATCTAGATAGTATTCAGAAATGCCTAGACCTTATCACAAGAACAAATAAGTAATCTATAGTATTTTTATTGTTCTCACAAACCTACTATATAATTTCAGGTAAAATATTCTCAAAGAATAACTGGGAGAGAAAAATCATTGATTTACCTCCCTATGAAGAAATTAAATTGTAGAAAAGTCTACTTAAATTCCATCAATTCCGGATTCAGTTCCTCGTTACTGTTTGAATCCGTAATTTTTTTGTAACTATTAATGTATTTTTTTTATAAGAAACTCATATGCAAAAATGTCACTGCTCTTTTCTTCTACTTCATCATGTGATTATAATTATTCCTTATGTTTCGTTGTTTTTATTGGTTTTTCTTTCACCTCCTTGACTTTAGATACTTTACTAGGATTGACTTCAACATCTGACTTATGTTTTTTCACCTTTAAATCATTTTCTTTCATATATTTTTATCTACTTCTTGCTTAGAAAGTTGATCTGTATATGTTTCATCTATTTTAGATTTAAATTGCTTACCTTTAACGTTATCAGTATATTTAAGGGTTGATCATATAGTCTCTTAACTTAACTTGAGCTCAGCACTATCTTGTTTAGTTTAATGCGTTGACTTTAACAACCTGCTGTTCAGGCATAAGTTTGCTAGATTTTACATAATCCCTTACATCACGTTTTAACTTTTTATAAGGTTCATTAGTTGAAGTTTTTATTTCTTTCGTTACCACTTGAACTTTTTTGTAGAACGGCTTTATTAACTTGTTTACCTTGTGGAATTTCTTAAATTGATTTCTCTGATTCTTCCAATTCATTATCAATTTTATTCAATAGTCTCCTCTAAGGCTTGAATCGATTCATAAGCAAAATATTCTTCTCAGAAACATCTTCAACCCCTATATCACCTTTACTCTCTACATCTTCTTCACATATAATTGGATATTTCTTTATCTCATTCTCCACACTTTCATTTTAGACTCTTCTAGACTATCATTAATATTCTTTTTACCCATCTGACTCCGAATTTTCATCAACACTATTAAAGATTCTATGTTAATAAATTTACTTAAGAATATAATTTTCTCATAAACTATAGTTGATGCACATATATAGGAACTGTATTATGGTTGTAGGTCTTGGTTGTCCAAAAATCGAAACTCCTTGTATTCACCGAAAACCAAATCAACCTAAAAAGTAAGGTGAATTTTTTTAAGTGAATAAGCCAAACTAGATTAGTTACATGTGCGCTTAATATAATTAGGCTTATTTATGATCTGGAAGGTTAGTATGGATTTTGTTAAGGTAATACATTGACTGGAAAGATGCCATAGATTTTGATACAATAAATTATAAACCAGAAATGTGAGGTGAATTTATTTTTATTTAAATTTACGAAAAGTCAGGTAAAGTTAACAAAATCCAGTTCGCGTTTCTTAAGTTTCAATAAAAAGAAATCCATTTTCCTTCCTCATGGATAAGAAGTTTGATTTAATTTTAGAACAGCTAAAACTTAGAAGAGACAGTATTGAAGGTTATGAAAGTTTTAATGCACTTTCCTTCTATAAATATAAAAATGTAGCAATTGTAGATGACCAGCATTGATTTCTTTCGATTTGAAGTTATAGAATTTTATTTACACTATCAAATTACATGCATTATATATATCTATGTATATATATATATATATATATATATATATATATATATATATATATATTAAATAGCATTAATTTGTAGTTGGCTTTTTTGGTATTTCTCCCTCGGACTTCACCTCGAGAATCTGGGCCATCTGATCCATCTCGGGCTATTGGTATTGAGGGATTTATGTGTTGTTCTCTGTTTCTTCAATTTATATTTTGTCATTAAATTGTAAGCTAATCATATTTTTTAAATTTTTGAAATACTCAAATAATTTTTATTATTCCTTAAAGTTTGAGATTTTTATTTGTATCTATGATCAGAAGAAACACACTGTATTTAATTGAATTTAAAAATAAGGCTATTGTGGGTGACTTTTAATAACTCCTTACATTTAAATTGTTAATCAAATTTCGGTAAATTTTTAATTGTTCACTTAATTTTTATTCTTTTTTTAAAATTTTGAGCTATTGTAATTATGTGTCTGAATTAAATACAAAAACATGGCTATTTTGGATGACCTACATTGTTTTTTTTTACATTTTAATTCTTAATTAATCATATTTTAGTAATAATATTGATTTTTCCGACTTCTACTTCGTTATACATGTCGAGTATAAATATTCATATTTTAGTTTTTTTTTAATCGCTTATTCAGTTTTTATTGTTCATTAAAGATTTATCTCTTGGAATTTCATTTATAATTAAATAAAATATATCATCTAAATTAATTTTAAAAGCGTAACTATTATGGATGACGTTCATTAATTTTTTTACAGATTAATTTATTGCTATCACCACAATAAAACCCTTCCTTGGCTCACTTTATCATATGTATTTGTATACCTAATAAAAGAATTATATAAATTATTTAATAATATTTTTACTTTCACTATATAAACCTTATAAACTTGAATATTACTTATTCTATCGTACTCTTGACCTACCTCAACAAACAATGCAATGACCTCTCGTACTCCTGACCCGCTCAAGCAAATTATACGTTGAGGTAGGTCAAGAGTACGCTGGAGTTTAAGCGGGAAAATAGGCGCTAGGTTAACGCATAGTTTATTGTCGTAGGTCAAGAGTACGTTTCGTTTAATAAAGCAAAAAAATCAGCTTGAATTATTCAAATTTTTACCAAAGACAATTGAAAATTATTTGAAAATTTCTGAAGCCAATTTTTAAATTCACTTGAAACTGTTGACTGAAAAACAATTTTGAATTTTAGATTTTAATTTGATTTAAATAAATTTGATTGTGGGAATCCATTGGTGTAAGAATTTCCATAATCTTAAGATTATTTTTGAAGTTATCGCGGAAAAGCTGAAAAACAACTGAAATTCGAATTTTATATGTTTAGTTAATTTAAATAATCTAGGATTTGTGATTCTTTATGTCAAATTGATTGAAGGGTGGGACAGTAGGCACCCACCCACCCTACATATATATTTTAACTTTAATTAAAACAGTATTTTTTAAGACGAGCTTTTCTTACCAGACCTGATGTTTTATGATAATCAAAAATAAAATATATAAAGATTTTCAACTACATTAAAAAAAATATGAGCAAACTTATAAAGCATAATATTAATTACAGGGAAAGTATTTTGATGGCCACATCATCATCATTTCTTTGAAAAAAAATAGCAATTGGAAATGATTAGGAGGCAATTTTTCAAAACCGATTGTGCCCCATCACGGCCAATATACTTCTCACGGCGATAATTGAGTATGAGACGTGCGTCTCCGAAAAATATAAATCACACCTTATCACCAAGCCGGGAATCTGTCGTCCCCCATAGAAATGGAAAACTTCCAATTACCGATTCGTCCGACAATAATGGTGTTCGGGGTGTGCGCGGACCTGAAGAGAGATACCGGAGGAAAGCTAAGAGCCTAACAGTTTTTTATTGAATTCTGGGGGATACACGTCGGCACGAATGTCACTCTAGTGGAATCAACACCGCACATTTTCCTCCCTTTTCGTCTCCTGACAACGGGACTCAGTCTCTCCGTCGATACGAAGATTGCTTTCCACCGCTGACAGTTTTCCAAGTGCGCCCCGGAAACAATTCACCTCGCCCGAAAGAGGAGGAGAAAGAAAAGCGGGCGAAAGAAAAAAAAAAAAAAGAGGAGCGTAAACCTAAATATATTTTCCAATTGTCTCGTATATTTTCAAGTAAAGGGAAAATTCCCGGCGACATCATAAGTGACACGCGAATCCATTTTTCGAGAGCACGCTCGTAAACCATGGATTCGTGCGGGGCCCTCCGGCCATCCGATGCATAATTAAAAAGCACATTTCACTCCCGACGGAATTTCCGATCCGGATTTATTAAAATTATTTATATAATTTAAACAACATCGCATTTTAATTTCGGTTTAATTATGCCGTTAATTTCGTCAAATGATATTTCATCCGGTGCGACCGACATTTTAATATTCATGGTATTATATAAATGTATGCGGTTTTGTTTGATTAACATATCAAATTCACTTTTTTTTTGTAGGGAAAGCCTATATGCATATTTGATTGTTTATCAATTGCATTATTATTTATGCAAACAGTTGAAACTTTGTCAATAAAACAGTTAAAATGCATGATGAATACCTCAACTATTATTATTGTTAGTTGTTGAACGTTCATAGAAAATTGGTTTGTAATTTAATGTACCATAGATACTTTGAATTATAAACTGGAAGGGTTTTATTTACTCAATAAAAAATCTAAATCCCAAAGATATTCAACAATGGAAAACTCAAATTCAATAATATTTATGTTGTAGGTATATAAAGAGACATTGCAACTTACTCTAAACATTTCTTGCAACACTAAGAACGATCGAATTTATCTGGTTGACATAGCAATACCGGTAATTGTATCAGGTTTACTAATGCATTCATTCGCACGGAATTAACCAGATTCGAGCATCACGTGACAGGCCATTAAACTTTCAGCATGAATAGACTTATTGTTCGGATTGTCTTTATAATCCCAGGTTTATATGTGGGCCATGGTTGCGATTACGAGGGCACGTCTCACTGAACCTTGCTCGAATAATCGCGGAATCGTCGTTACAGGCATATTTAATGAATGGAAAAAAAACTGGCGGGTTAAAAAGGTGGAGAGTGCCGAGAGGAGTGGGAGAGGGATCCGGGGGGGCGGGTTCCGCGGAAAGTTTGAATAACTCCTCGAGAAAGAGGGAACGTAGGTTAAACTAAATTACACTTGTAGAATATGCAT
>CAXAKX010000223.1:0-31787 GCA_963969525.1 Ontholestes murinus
ACGAAAAGTTTTTACAGAGAAAACTACAAATTAAATTTAGGTTTAATCCATTGTGTGTTTGGATTAATAATTCTCGGTCCATATGTTTTTGAATGCTCACTAAGTGAAAATGATTACTTTCATTTTCTTCAGAAAACATTTGAAGATATGCTCGATTGTTTAAATTTATCATTACAAGCAAGATTGAAATGGTTTCAATATGACAGTGCTTCACCTCATAACATGTTGGCTTTACAAATTATTTAAATGATGCTTTTCCTAATTCATAAGTGGGAAGAAATAAACCAATCCCAGGGCCACCTAGATCTCCCGATCTGCGCGGTTTTAGAATTGTTTCTGCGGGGTTATGTAAAAAACAAAATATATGAAAAATCATATCAATATGTGGAGGATCATAAACTAGTTGTTATTGAAACATTTAATTCAATTTACATGAGAATAATCAAAAAGCCATAAATTCCATTTTAAAAAGATATAATTTATGTCATAATAGTATTAATACTGGACTCTTTGAACATATTTTTTTAATATTAAAATTTCTCTCCCATTGATATATTGATAATTACAGAATTACTTTATGCAGTTGTTTCATTTTGGTTTATCTCTGTAAAACTAATAATGATAATATTGCTAATATTATAAACAATTGCAATTGTTTTATTTTCATCTTTTCCATGGCTACCCATTTTTTATTTATAATAAATTTAAACTGACTATAATTCACTCATTTTTGGAAATAACTATATCGTATGCCATATTGGATTAAAGAGAAAAAAATTACCTTTTGAATGAGGTCACAGCCAACTATGGTTTCCATTTAAAAAAATGTAAGTTTGAGTCATATCTCAGAAAATAATGGCGATATAAATTTTATGATTATTTTTTATTAATCTGCATAAAATTATCTAAAACTTTGTCCTTTACAGTTTTTTCTATCTGTTATAATAACTGAGATATATTGATTTGAAAAAATTGACTTTTTACTTTTTCAAAATATATAGTTACCCTTGACTTTTTTGAAAACTTTGAAAGTGGAATTTTATTCGTCTCGTAAATCTACACTTCTTTCCCCATTTAACCGTTTTCTCTATCTCTTATAGTTTCGAGATCCCCATAGAGAACATCGAAAAAACTCACCCCTGTATATATATATATATATATATATATATGTTGTAGCTGGTTTTCGGGTTATACTCCGCGTGGTTTGTAAATTATATTTACGACGTTTCGATGGTCTCTCTGCCATCTTTTTCAAGTGTTTACTCTTGTTTGGTCAAGGTAATACTTGACAAGAGTAAACACTTGAAAAAGATGGCAGAGAGACCATCGAAACGTCGTAAATATAATTTACAAACCACGCGGAGTATAACCCGAAAACCAGCTACAACATACCATACCCGCGAAAACATCAAACTAAATAATATATATATACTTAAAAAATAATATTTTTTTATTGGTGCATCCTATAAAAACTAAAAAAATAGTACTTTTTTAGTTTTTCTTTTTTAAAACTTTTTTATCATTTATTAATATTTGCTATCTTGTGCAGTTTTTGCACAAAAAAATATGAATATGGTATGCTTATTATGCACTCATAAATAGTAAAGACGTTTATAACTTAACATCAAAATTAATTAAAACTATAAAAGACCTAATTATTGTCCCTCTTCACAAAGATAATTAACATCTGTATTAGAAAAAATATCTTTCCTAAATGTCTAAAATTGAACCGAGTGGTGCCAGTTCATAAGTCGGGAAGTAAATCAGAGAAAACCAATTTTAGGCCTATTTCACTTGAACCCATTTTTGCAAAAAATTTTTGAATCTGTAATAAAAATTAAAATACTGGCACACTTTGAAAAACATATCCTTTTTACTGACTCGCAATTCGGTTTTAGGGCAAGGGAAATCAACAGTATCGGCAATAATAAAATTCAGTTATTGACTCGTATGAGAATAAGAAGTACCAATGCTCCATTTTTTGTGACCTTAGCAAGGCCTTTGACTGCATTTCACATGATATTTTACTCTTAAAACTACACAAGTACAACTTTAGTCAAAACAGCATTCAATTCATATCTTCTTACCTATCCCACAGACAACAACTAGTGGATGTTTACAACTCCAAGTGTAATACAAGATGTGTGACAGTTGGTGTTCCACAAGGATCCATCCTAGGACCCTTGCTCTTTCTCATTTGCGTAAATGACTTGGACGATAATTTAGATCGTGCCGCTGCAACCATGTTTGCTGACGATACAACGTTATCGACCACGGATAATGACTTAAATAATTTAATAAAGACATCATGTGAAATGCGGTCACAAGTCCAACTATGGTTTAAACTAAATCATCTAACTATGAACGAAGCAAAAACCCATACGATGTTATTTAGTCTTAAAAAAATGGATGGTGTGAGTAATCCGGAATATGTCAAATTCCTCGGGATCTATCTTGATCCCACCTTACAGTGGAATAATCATGTTGATGTCGTAACGAAAAAACTGTCATCGATTGTTTTCTTGCTACGACAATTGACTCGCAACTTACCACTTGAAGCGTACTAACTGCCTATTATTCACTTTTTCATTCCGTGATGACTTATGCCATTCTAGATGGGGTCACAGTCCTGCCTCAAGCCGTGTATTTTCATTGCAACGACGAGTTATGCGTATTATTGCTGGTTTGAAATACACTGATGACTGCAAAGAAGTGTTCTCAAAATGTGGGATTATCACTTTTCCAAGTGAGTATATTTTGCAATGCTTAATGTATATAAAAAATAATTTAAACTTATATAATACACATGAGAGTATACATGCTTATGACACCAGAAACAAAACAGATATTTTAGCAAAGCAGCATAGACTTCATAAATCAAAAACTGGTACAAGATATCTGGGAGGACAGTTCTTTAATAAGCTTCCGGGAAGTATACAAAAACTTCCGTTTAAATAATTTAAAAATACAGTAAAAGCTTTTCTGGTTAATAAGTCATATTACACTATAAGCAGTTTTTTAAATGATGTTGACGTTGGTAGTATGGTAGTTTAATGGCTTTCACTTGTTAACCGTTTTGTATCGTGACCTATTTTAAAATGTATCATGTGTGTAATGTATTTATTTATTTATTGACGTATCGACTTAATTATTTCAATTATTACATGTAACTAATGACGTATGTAAGGCTTTGTGCCAAAAACATTAATAAAAACTTACTTACTACTTACTTACTTACTAAATCAACGTACTCAATTGAATAAAAATTAATTAATAGCAATTAATAAAATAAATCATAACAACATCTAATACTTTTTAAACATTTTCTTTGCACAATCCTAATACAAGCAAGATATTTGTTTGCTTCAAATATGAATATTTATGAACAATAATGAACTTAAAAATTTATTATTAAAGGACACTCAGTAATTACTATTACACATAATTTACATTTTTTAACAAAGATGGCTACAAACAACGTGTTTTTTTTCGATTCGATGAAAAACTAGATTTTGTTTTTACTTGATAAGAAAAATATATTTTATTTTTTTGTGCAAAAACCGTACAAAATATCAAATTTTATTAAGAGACAAAAAGTTTTTATTGGATTTGGTACAAATAAAAAAAATATTTTAGTTTTTAAGTAGTGGTACTACTGCTTTCTATACTTCCTGTCAATCACCAATAACCATAATAACTGAAATGATGTACTATATTATGGTAGTTATTAATAATAAATTTTATTTAAATAGAATAAAGCGTTCAATTGTTTTAAACAAACGAAATGCATTGTTTGGAACTTTGAAGACAAATTCCGGCTTAACCATAAAAATCGACATATTTTGACCGCAGGAATCTGTGGTCCAGCCATTACCCCACAATAACGGAACATCCTGTATGTATGTATATTAAAACATAATTATTTGCAATTTAAAAACAAATTTTATGAACAAAGTCCAGTAATTGCTAAGGTTTTTCTTGCTGGAATGTTGATTTAATTCATATTTTACTGAAATACATGTCTTTTTTAATTACATTTCTGAAAAATTTTATTTTTCATTTTTCATAAACAAGATTATCTTGGAATTAAATTGATTCCGGAATATGGACAAAATAACCGAATATTTTTTCAGAATTACCGTTAATGAAAAAAATATATAATAAATATTACACATAATAGGTCAATGAAATATTAGGAATTGGCAACAAAATTTGAATATTATAAATTAGTAGACGTACTCGAATTTATCACATTCCAACATATTTAAACTTCAGATAACGAGATTATAAATGCATAAACATTTCGAGTCAAAATAGATATTGCGTATATAAAATTTATATAATTAAATTACAACTTCCCTAACCATCAATGTTATATATCATGTAATGGTTTCTCATTGATCACTTGGAAAAACATTATGTTGACAGAGGTAGTGTATAAGTGTAATCCATTTAAATCATAAAAAAATGAAATTATAGATTAATTTAATAAAGAGAATGGTTGCGACCGTTACTACGTGGTAATCCATACTTACACAGAATTGAAAAATTCACTATGTTTTAACCACAAATAATTATTGTAAAAATATTATATAACGTGTAGGCACAATTATATAAATCTAAACAACACAACACGACTCGAGTTTCGACGTTTTATCGTCATTATCAAGTGAATTTTATACTAACTATTTTAGGGTGAGGGAATATACCTGCCGCTAATTGTTTGAGGATTATCTCGGGAGCGTAGTACCAGATTAAAAAGTGGCGAAAAGATTAGTTCGGTCTGCTCATTAAGAAGATTTACTGACGGATTACGGCTCTGTTTGAAAATTTCCAATGACTCCAGGGGATTAAGCTTAGCACCCTTGTTGCAATTATGCAAGATTTTTAGATTATTTATATCCGGGAATTGGTGTTTGCATTCTAAACAATGATTTGAAAAAGAGCTAGTGTCTTGATTAAGACGAAAAGCACGATGATGTTCGGAAAAACGAGTTGATACACTTCGTCCTGTTTGACCTACATACATACTATTGCATTCTGAACAACGGATCTCATGCACCCCAGATTTATTAAGAGAATCGATTTTATCTTTGGCATTGAATAGCATGTTTGATAATTTTCCAGAAGGTTTAAACGCTACTTGATGATTCTCTTTTCGAAAAATATTAGCAATCTGTTCGCTGGTTTTTCCAAAGTATGTGAGCGGAATGAACGATGTATTTGAATTAGCTATTTTCGGATATATTAAAACCCTTGTGGTTTGATGACGTTTTTTGTTTATTAGGTTTTAAATGAGGTTCGTGGGGAAACCATTGTCACTGGCAATTGAAATTATTTTATTTAATTCAGTGGCTCTTCTGTCAGTAGTTAAGGGGATGGAGAAAGCTCTATGTATCATTGAGTTATATGCAGCAAGTTTGTGTGACAACGGGTGATTTGAGACAAATGGGATTGTTGAGTTGACGTTAGTAGGCTTCCTGTATATATCTAATTCAATTTTATTATTTTGGTGAATTAACGTTAAATCCAAAAAGTTAATTTTGTTGTTATTTTCTATTTCTAGAGTAAATTTAATTTTAGGGTGAATGCTGCTAATTAGATTGAGAAACTGATCTAATTGACGTGTTGTGCCACTGAAACACGCTATTACATCATCAACATATCTATACCAGAAGGAAATGTGTTTTTTGCAAAATCAAGGGAGAAAATCTTTTCTTCGATATTAGACATGAATATTTCAGCTAAGAGAGGACTTAATGGAGATCCCATTGGAAGACCTGTGGTTTGTTGGTAAAATTCATTATTGAATTTGAAATAATTTTGGTTTACACAAGTTTCTCTTTATTAAATCAGCCTGTACGGCAACTCAGACCAAACTTTATAATAAGTTGATGAAAAAATACCGTTTCGTATCCCAAGATATCTGGTTCAATTCAGAATGCCTTCGTTCTAATATCATCCCCAAATATGTCAATATTAAAACTCGGTCCACAACTTTAGCAGCAAAAGCAGCTATAAAAACCGCCCAACTCACATGGATTAGGTCAGAAATTCAAAAATGTTAGCAAAGTTAATCATAAAAAATATCTTAAATTAAAGAAGAAATTAGCTATTCTTAAAAATAATGTAAAGGCAGCCCCCCAAAAAGTTGTTTCAGAGTCCAATCTAGCTCCTAAATTCACAAATTTTTCTAAAGTTACATTTAGCCCTATAGAACAAACTCTCCTCTCTCAAAATCCCAATTATAGTCCATGTATTACCAACAAATCCGACAAATCCTCAATAATTGTAGAATCGGAACTGGCACTCAAAAGAGTGTCAGAACCTCTCATCCCTAGAGCTCATATAGCAGATCATATAAAATCCTATGTCCGCTATTTCGCCAAAGACTCCACAGTGATTAAATCACTTAAATCGAAAATATCCTCTAATTCTTTAGTCCTGACTAAAGCAGACAAATCCAATTCAATAGTTATTCTCGAAAGAGAACAGTATATTAATAAAATGAACGCTTTCATTACAACTGAAAACTTAACAGCCCTAAAAAAAGATCCCACCCTAAAATTCCAAACCCAAATCAAAAATATCACAGTGCTGTTCTCAGATTTTGAAAAATTAAAAATCGTACATCAAAATCCCTTACCTCTTAGGCTCTATGGTCTCATTAAAACTCATAAACCTGATTCTCCTATACGACCCGTAGTTTCATATATTAACAGTGTAACAAGGAATTTAGCAATTAGACTTAATGAACTCTTCAAGAAATATACCAAATTTGCTCCAAAACATTCAGTAAAAAATTCACTCGCTTTATCCGAACAGCTCAAATCCACAACAACTCCCAAAAATTCAAAACTTGTATCATTTGACGTTAGTAGCATGTTCTCCAATATACCCATTAAAGAATGTCTCGAAATTATTCAAAATTTACTCGATAAATCACAGTGCAATTACTTGATTAGATCAGAACTCTAGTTTAGAAACTTGTGTAAACCAAAATTATTTCAAATTCAATAATGAATTTTACCAACAAACCACAGGTCTTACAATGGGATCTTCATTAAGTCCTCTCTTAGCTGAAATATTCATGTCTAATATCGAAGAAAAGATTTTCTCGCTTGATTTTGCAAAAAACACATTTCCTTCTGGTATAGATATGTTGATGATGTAATAGCGTGTTTCAGTGGCACAACAAAAAAAGTTTCTCAGTCTAATTAACAGCATTCACCCTAAAATTAAATTTACTCTAGAAATAGATAATAACAACAAAATTAACTTTTTGGATTTAACGTTAATTCACCAAAATAATAAAATTGAATTTGATAGATACAGGAAGCCTACTAACGTCAACTCAACAATCCCATTTGTCTCAAATCACCCGTTGTCACACAAACTTGCTGCATATAACTCAATGATATATAGAGCTTTCTCCATCCCCTTAACTACTGACAGAAGAGCCACTGAATTAAATAAAATAATTTCAAATGCCAGTGACAATGGTTTCCCCACGAACCTCATTCAAAACCTAATAAACAAAAAACGTCATCAAACCACAAGGGTTTTAATATATCCGAAAATAGCTAATTCAAATACATCGTTCATTCCGCTCACATACTTTGGAAAAACCAGCGAACAGATTGCTAATATTTTTCGAAAAGAGAATCATCAAGTAGCGTTTAAACCTCCTGGAAAATTATCAAACATGCTATTCAATGCCAAAGATAAAATCGATCCTCTTAAAAAATCTGGGGGGTATGAGATCCGTTGTTCAGAATGCAATAGTGTGTATGTAGGTCAAACAGGACGAAGTGTATCAACTCGTTTTTCCGAACATCATCGTGCTTTTCGTCTTAATCAAGACACTAGCTCTTTTTCAAATCATTGTTTAGAATGCAAACACCAATTCCCGGATATAAATAATCTAAAAATCTTGCATAATTGCAACAAGGGCGCTAAGCTTAATCTCCTGGAGTCATTGGAAATTTTCAAACAGAGCCGTAATCCGTCAGTAAATCTTCTTAATGAGCAGACCGAACTAATCTTTTCGCCACTTTTTAATCTGGTACTACCCTCCCGAGATAATCCGCAAACCATTAGCGGCAGGTATATTCCCTCACCCCAAAATAGTTAGTATAAAATCACAATTTCATCAATTTATAATTCACTTGATAATGACGATAAAACGTCGAAACCCGAGTCGTGCTGTGTTGTTTAGATTTATATAATTCTGCCTACACGTTATATAATATTTTTACAATAATTATTTGTGGTTAAAACATAGTGAATTTTTCAATTCAGTGTAAGTATAGATTAATTTGTGAAAAAATACCAATCTTAATATTAGAATTAAACCAAAACCAGTTAAAAATAGAGTAATATAAGACTGAAAAAACAAGTGAATCTTAATGATAATTTAAAAGATGAAACGATGTAATTAAAATCTTACAAATTCAATTATTACTTTTAATTGTGTAATTTAAGGAGTGCTAGGGTCTATTTTTGTTTTTGGAATGATTTTTATTTTGAAAATCATACGTTAACACTGAGAAGTATAAACTGAAATTTGTTAATAGTTTTCTCTTTTTTTATTATTTGAATGAAGTACAATTATAAAATTATTTTCTACACATTTCTTTTATACCATCCAATGCCCTCCCAATGCCTATTTTTATGTTTATATATTACATGGACAGAAAGTATTTAAACACTATTGCTGCAAATATAAAACATACATTAAACTATAATCAATTGTAAGTTTAGTTAGGTTTACTTTGTGTATGATAGAGTAATGATAATAATCAGTAATTAATTATACCTAAATAAGTTTTGTTGTATGTTACTTATTTGCCTTAATTTCAGTGCCAGTGTTAAAGAAAGCAGTTGCTGTAGATTTTAAATTTTATCCTATGTAAATCAAATTAAATCAAATATTAACGAAAAAATGTAGGTATTAGTTCAATTTATATACTACATACAATTGGTTATATAGCTTCTGGTTCCACTTCTATAGAATTTTATTGAAAATTTCCAATAGTTGTTTTAAAAATAGTATTGTATGGAAGGTAAGTTTAAATAAGTAATCCTTATAAAAATATCTGCACATATTATTAAATATTATTTTAAAATACATGATTAGCTTAATTTCTTTTAAATCAAATGCACAAAGATCAATCGTGACGTACTAGCAGCAAGTAAGCAAATAGATTGTGAACAAATAGGTGAATTAGTTGTATCTATATTTACATACACTAACTTAAATGTAACCTTGATTTTGGGATACCAGAATTTATTGTTATGTACAATTATGCAAGAATATACATAAATACGGTCATTACTCCTAAACTTAATTCAATTAATGTCTACCTACTTCCGAAAAACACCTCTCACATTGCTACTTATAGGCAGAAATTCTTATTTTCAGTTTATTTTATGGAGTTAATTAATCAATCACATACAAATAGCCTTCGTGATTCGTCAATTCAATGTTTTATGCATAATAAAATTTGTAGGAGGATGATATGAATAATAAGTCAAGGATATTTTTTGTACTAACATCTGTCTGTTATATGAGTTCTAAATGAAAAAATTACAGTATAATTGGACATTAATAGGTGTTCACAACTTTTTTGTTTCTGTTTCTCGGACTGACATTTCATTCTGTGTTAATAATTACATTAAACTTATTATGACATCAAACAACTTTCGCAAAGAATAAATGAATAAATTTATATCTCTATTAGGTCCAGAAAAAAAGAATACAGAATACAATGAATTGTTTCAGTAAAACAGTAGATAATATTAAGACGAGTTAGATGGTAGTTTTGTTTTACACTCTACTGATGACTGTAATATTGTTAGAATTCTAAATGTGCAGAATGAAGTTAAATGTCTTAATTTTAAGCACTTTGTTTTTGTTTGTTTTTCTTTCTATTTTTCTTAATTTTTGTATTAATTTATTTTGATTATTATTCTTATTTCTTGCTAATAATTTAATTCAGTAGTAATTTAATGTAACTAAATAATGCACAACTAATAATAAATTATCTAAGCGAAATGCTTGTTTCTAGTAAACTGTATCTAGCATGATAAAACAAAACATTAGTTATTAATAATTAGTATTTTCGTATAACTTTAAAAACTGCAAGATATGTTGATAACATGAATAACTTCATTACACTTTGGCAATAGGTTCAAACCAGTTTTTCAAATGCGCAAAAACCTAGACCATAAGGTTATTATTTATTTTACACACAAAATTTATCTAATTTAAAAATAAGTTGATTGAAATTATTAGCATTCCGTTACAAAAGTAGTATAATTTAAAATCATCCTCAATAAATCTGTCATATTAAAATAATAACTTATTTATTGCACGATAATTTCAATATAGCCTGCAGTGCAAGATGGTATTTTCAAAATGATCACAAAACTATATTATTATAACATAAATTTTCATTATTGCCACAATGTCATTTAATGAAATGTCAAATTTTAAAACGGCGAGTGGCACACAAACTTTGCACGTATGATGCAACCGAAAATTATACAGAGCCAAACGGTCATCTGCAATTACCTCAGTGAGAGTAAAGATGTACACCTCTTCCTACTATGCGGCTTAAATGTAAATAATCCAGCACCTGCCAGTTACAAATTGAAAATACCACTCGACATTCAATATGCAAATTACTGTGAAATTAAATTAAACGATGAGAGTGTGATGAGATTATAAGTACAATTATCGTATTATTATTTCTGGTTTTGTAATATTATTAGCTTGCTTATTGTCTGTCTATTTATTTTCCCAATTTTTAGTTTTTTTTCAATATGACTGCAGTTTGGGTTACCGTATATCAAATAATTTAAATTGTATGCCGATTGCTATTGAAGAAGAGCAAATATATGTTAATGACTTGTGAAAATATTAATGAATCAATTTTGCGTTTCTCATTTGGAAATCCGTTATTATTTGCAATTATTATTATGTTTAATAATAATTGCAATAATATAATATAAGGAGAATATCAGTCGATGAATCATGCAGTTGTAATAGGCTGCTACTTTATGGGACATGGGATTAAATGATTATATCGGTGCCTGAAGAAGCCACAGTGGCGAAACAATTGTTGCGTTTTCAAAAAAAAGCAATAATAAAGTGTTTTGAAAATTTAAGTGTTTTACTTCAACAACCAAACAAGTGAATATGAATTTTCAACATATAACAGCTCATCAGTTAATACATTCTTATTATGTACCAACGTTTCATGGATTAACGAGATTGTATTTTGGATCTCTATGGGTGATCGGTGTTTATATAGGAGGTGTTTAAGTTTCTTCTGGATCTTGTGCGATTTTGATCTGATTTTCGCATTTATGGATATGTACATTTTAGTTTGATGTTGGTCCCAAATATGAAGAGTTCGTATGCGTCAATCTCCATGTTAGCACGTTTTTTTTTTTATACAGGGTCCTGCAACAGTGCGTCGGGCTTTCCTAGCGACTTTCTCGTAAGAGATAGAAAATGCATTTTTTCAGTCATGGCTATCTATTGAAAAATAAATTCGTATTCAAGGACCGTTTGAAATATAAATTTTTTTATATCTTGAAAAATATCACTTTTAGGTATAGGGTATGCCGAATATTTTTTGTAGGAAATTAGATGCAGAATAATATGAAATTTAAAAAAATATATGATTCCATTTAAAAAAAAAGAGTTACGACAATTTGAAATTTTAGAAAATGGCGTGTCTGATACAACGGCAGGGTTCCTCAAAAGTGAAAATTTTTAACACTGGTTCATAAACAGTACTTATGACCAACCATAGGAAAAAGAAAATTTCTTAAATTTTAAATAGAACATCAGAATAATTTTTTTTTTGTGAACCTCCGCTTTTTACAGTTTTTTTCAGAAAAACGTCAATAACTCGGAAATGCCATATCGAAATTAAAAACCAAAAAGAGGTTCAAGTTATAAAATATTATCCAAATTATAAAATGAAAAAATATACAGGGTGTTCCATTAAAAAAAATGTTTGCTTCTGTTATACCGCAAAATTGGGACACCCTGTATATTTGAAAATAATTTTACGGCATAGAGATTTTTAATTCAATAAATTTTTATACGAAACATTTTTTTCTATCTCTTACGAGAAAGGCGCTAGGACGCACTGTTGCAGGACGCTGTATAAACGACCGATTTCAAATATAATACACTTCTCCCTAAAGTTGTGCACTAGTTTAGGATGAATTTCATCGAGTTTTCTCGTTTTGTTCAATATGTGGTAAAAATTTATAGCCAATTAGATTAAATTAATCCGGAACCTCACAAACTAAAGCGACTGGCATTATATTCGCACTTATGACAACCCTACACACCTAATTGCTTTCTATTTAAAGACAATATTAATAACTGACTTTTATTAGACATGATTCAAAACATTAACATTAAAGCCAGTTGAATTTATATACGCAATATAAAGAGACTAAATAATTTTGACTGAATGTTTTAATGATTAATAGTCTACTCCTTAAAATTTACACATAAAGCCAGATATTCTCGACATGAAAGATATCACGATAACTTATAATTCAACAAATACATGTGTAGTCTGATAAAACCCACTTTAAAAGAACTGCGGCAAATTCTATATTAACGTACGAGAAAGTTAACATGATGTTGACACAAATCGAAGGTATATTAAATTCCCGTCCTTGGTAATCACCTGAGTGATTTAAATCCTTTAGCTCAAAGAAAAACTGGAAAATAGTTACTCCGCTTAAAGATAATTTAGTATTAAGTGAATGGCCTTTTGGTCATGTTATCGACATTCATCAATAAGAAATAAAATCGTAAGTACATAAAACCCTAAGAATTTTAAACTTTAAGAATATTATTACTTTACAACTTATGTCTACCATAGTTTTATCGTACTAAAAACATCTGCATCAACGAAACATTTCATGAAATGTTATAAGCGATAGCTTTTGTATTCGCTTTTCCATTAAAAGTATAATAATAATCGCGCGTTGTGGTAATATCATCATTCAAACATCAAATATTTGAACTGTAAGAAACATCCGAACAGTTTGTGAAGTAACGAATCGCACTAGAGCGAACCAAGTTTCATTGAAGGCAGAGGATTGATTAAGAAACTTTATCTATGAATTACAGATATATAATAATATTTATTGTCCTTGAAGTGTTTACAAGAAATAACTACCCTTTAAGACGCATCAAATACAAAATAGCAATAATACCAATACATGTACGTACACAAATGTATAACATGCGAAAAATTACAACAGAATATCGCGTATGTCATCATATAACTGCTCTAGTAGGTAACCTTTTATAGCTCGTTTAAATGAATTTGTATTTGAATACGTTTTAAGTTCGGGAGGTAATTTATTGAATATTAATGATCCCAGACAATTGGGTGAATTGCTAATTATTTTAAGACGACTGCGTGGCAAATATAATTAGTGACTCTGTCTTGTAGGATAATTATAAAATGTATCTAAGGTAGAGAATTTAAAAATAGTTTTAAAAGTATGAATACAGAGTTCAAGTATTACTAATCTAGGTAGAGGAAGAATATTATATTTTTTTAAATATGATGTTGAGGTACCCCAGAAATATAATCCATACAATAATCGATTAATATCGATGGTGCAATCACCGTTGCATTATAAAAGCTTATTAGTTGATGAGTGACTAAAACATTTTTAATTACTCTGACTTGATAATATAATTTATTTAGGGTTTGAACTAACTTCTTGCAATAAGTGTGCCAATCTAAATTTTCACCAAGATAAATTCTAAGGAATTTAATTGAGTGACTTGAATTTAAGAGGTTTGTTTCCAAGTTTATGTCAATAATTCAATTCTGATTGCACTGCCTACTGTGCAGTCTAGTATAAAACGTTTTATTACCGACAATATTACAATAATTGTATTTTATAGAAGATTTACTAATGATTGATGATGTATCATCTGCATACATAAACATTTTACTAGGTATATATTTTACAAGATCATTTATGACTATTATAAATTGAGTGGGGCCTAGAATTCAACCTTGAGGAACTGTAATATTTATTGTTTGATCTTTTGATAAGAATACCCCGCAAATATTATCCTAAGTATAATAATTGTAACTTTTACACGTTGATCCTTATTTAATAAATACGATTTAAATCAGCTATTAGCAACTTCTCTAATTCCACAATCAGTAAGTTTAGTAAAATATTACTGTCTATGCAATCAAATGCACGACTTAAATAAATATGCCAACAAGATATTTACCATTTTCAAGGTAGTTGATTAAAGTATCGTAAAATGAGTGAAGCGCCAACATAGTTGACAAGTTTTTGCGGAATCCGTACTGTAAAGATGCTAAAATATTATATTTATTTAAGTATGCTTGTAGCCTATACAGCATGCAACACCTCATTATAAATGGGAATGACAGTTGATAGTTTCAGTTTTTCTGGGAATATTCCCAACTCTAAAGATATGTTTACTAAATGTAGTAAAGGTCGTCGTGTAAAATATCCAACGGCCTTCTTAATTATAGCATCGGGTACTTAGTAATACTTGCTAGATTTTTTAATTTTGAAATAACATTTACAATTTCTGGTTCGATAAAAGAATTTAAAAATATTGACTGAGGTTGTATTGTTAACGGTGGACAGGGGAAGGGATGTCCTGGTGATGGACTGGCAAGGAAGTAGCACCGGCGGTAATCTCTGGAACCAACACGCGCTGGAGGCGGCACAGGGGTCCCTGGCGAGGCTCACCATCGATTAACAGCCGCAGGCTTCGATTAAACAGTTTCTTGTCTGTGCTACTTGCTTGAGCTTCCACGCCACGTTAACAAATGGACACCTTCTAGCTGTGAAAAAAGAAAAAGAAGAATAGAAACATGTGTAAATTAAAACATTGGGCCAGAGAAGAAGAAGATACATTACAAAGAAACATAGAAAAGTATACAATTAATTACAAATAGCAAGAGGCTTGAATCAGCAAAGCCGACCAGGCTGACCACTGCTGCTGATGGCAGACGACTGGTAAAATGCGGTGGTCGAAGACTGGTTTTAAACGGTGATCTTGAATACAGCGGCTTTGTTTCGGTCACGTAGGCTCCTCAATTCCGGGAATAGGTAATGATACTATTCGCCGAAAAGGGCCCGTCCTATTGTTTCGCACTGGCAGCTGCACATTTTTAAAAATTATCTCGTTTGGATTATTTCAATAATGCGTAATTTATGCAAATTATTATTAGGAGCAATGGGTAGCTCATAAAATGGATTAAAATATAATTACGCATTTGTTACGACGTTCAGGTAAACTGAACGCCGGTAACAAACGGCCCCGGAAAACGAGATAATTTTGAAATATACATGAAATGAAATTAATAGCTGCCAGTGGATATCTTCGGTGTTGGTGTCGTGTTGTAGAATATGTGAATGGCACTGGCTACAAGTGGAGATCCTCCCGAAATTAAGGTGTGAGGGGATTCGGTCGTCCCACACCGGATCTCGGCATCCCTGGATGGCTAGTGGCATCCTTGCGGGCTGCGACGTATGGTCCGGCCGGGGATGGGCTGACATCCTGGGTGCACTGGCACGGCGCGAACCAAGACGCTGGTGTTGTTCCACTCAAGTAGGGCCTCTATGTCGAACGTCGACGATGTCTATGGGGCGGCTTAAGCTGGAACCTGGTGAACCAGTCCATTGTGGCGGCCACGGCATCGAGCGCTGGTGCGGAGCGCGAGGCGGCTGGAGCTGGTGTGTTGTCAGGCGGCTGGATTGGAACTGACGGTGATGGTGGTTGTAGCCAGTGTCTAGTGATGGCTGTTTCTGGTTGAACCTGGTGGTCTGCCTCTTGCCGTACTGCAGATGTGGAAGGCGGCCCCGGGTGACACGGTTAATTTACGAAACATGAAAATAGTAGAAGAAATTAGAGCATGAGTCTTCAGGGGGTGAGTTTTACTCGGCCCCACGTTGGGCGCCAAATGTTAACGGTGGACAGGGAAGGGACGTCCTGGTGAAGGACTGGCAAGGAAGTAGCACCGGCGGTAATCTCTAGAACCAACACGCGCTGGAGGGGTCACAGGGGTCCCTGGCGAGGCCCACCATCGATTAACAGCCGCGGGCTTCGATTAAACAGTTTCTTGTCTGTGCTACTTGCTTGAGCTTCCACGCCACGTCAACGAATGGGCACCTTCTAGCTGTGTAAAATGTAAAAGAAGAAGACAAACATGTGTAAATTAAACATGGGGCCAGAGAAGAAGTAGATATATTACAAAGAAAGAAACATAAAAAAGTATACAATTAATTACAAATAGCAAGAGGCTTGAATCGGCAAAGCCGACCAGACTGACCACAGCTGCTGATGGCAGACGACTGGTAAAGTGCGGTGGTCGAAGGCTGGTTTTATACGGTGATCTTGAGTACCGCGGCTTTGTTTCGGTCACGTAGGCCCCGCAATTCCGGGATTAGGTAATGATACTCTTCGCCGAAAAGGGCCTGTCCTATTGTTTTGCACTGGCAGCTGCACATTTTAGAAAATTATCTCGTTTGGATTATTTCAATAATGCGGAATTTATCTAAATTATTATTAGGAGCAATGGGTAGCTCATAAAATGAATTAAAATATAATTACGCATTTGTTACGACGTCCAGGTAAACTGAACGCCGGTAACAGTATCTTAATTTTGGTGGTTTTAGTTTTTAAAGGTTTTAAATTGTAAAATAATTTGACTAGTTCATCTTTGAAAAAGTCGTTAAAGAAATTACTGACTACAGTGGGGTTTTCTTGTAAGCCGTCTAAATCAATTTAATATTTCTGACCTCCTATTTTGTGAGTTGGTTATTAAGTTTTGGTAAAAAGAGTTTTTTTCCGTTTTTGCTATTTGATATGTTGGTTTTAATATTGAGTGTTGGTTTTGTAAAACGCAAAGGTCATTTAATCTATCACTAGTTGACTTAATCAAAGTGTTTATCCAATATTTGTGTTGCAATATTGGTTTACTATAAATTGGAAAATGTGAATTAAAGTAATAAATATCACGAAAACACTTAAATTTAGTGTTTAGTGGCATTAAATACATTCCACCAGATTTCAGTCTTTAAATCTGTTAAAAATCGATCTATATTCCTGTTATTGAATATTCTAGATGATTGATTAATTTGATTGTTATTTGTAAAATATTCCAGTATAAGGTTAAATAATAATGACTTCTTCATATAAACACCCTGAGATCATCTATTAATCATTACCTCACTTCTCAATGACATTAGCGATCATGACGTTTGAAGAACAACAGACAGTTAACACAACAAGGCATTAGCAATCATGACGTTTGTATGTCATATAATTATGAAAGACCGCGGGTCGATAGCCCTTGGACAGAAAAGTAGAACCCAGTGTATCACATTAGAATTTATTTAATTTATTACAAGTTTTGTATTTTATCTTTTTTTTCTGTAAAAAAAGATGTTTAGTAGTAGTAGTAATAATGACTGATATAATATTGTCTGTCCTTAGGACGTCTTTGGAATTGATATTTGTATAGATATGATTTAAACACGTAAAAGAAGTAGATGTAGATCTTGTAATATCTTTATTTGTTTGAGTCAGATTAGGATTGTAGTAAATTTGTTAATTCATTCATTCATGTTCATCCGATGTATTACATGAATTTATGCTGAAGTTGAGTACTATAGGAATATTGATATTATAAACATAATTCAGTAGGATTTGTAATTGATTAATAAATAATTTAATTTAACTGCCTGGTGGCCTATAGCAAGTTATGCTGTATATGGATAAACTCTTAAACTTCAATGTACTTCGCATATCCCGATTACATGTCAATAGAAAATTTATCTAGTTTGAAGCTCGCAATCTTCAGCCCCGACTTGCACCAAATTGCTATTCCACCGCCTCTACCTTGCCTGCAGTATTTATCACCTAAAATGTAGGAATTAATATGTTGTTAATTGGCAAACCAATTTTGGCACTTGTGTTCTGTTAACCAATCTTTATCATACATAGCACATAGTTTTTATGGGCTTGCATTGTGTTTTTCCCGTTTCTAGAGTAAAACGGTAAAACCTAGTGATATTCCTCGGTTGGTTTTTCCATCTTTTGACAACTGCTTTAAGATGACTACTGAATCGATTCACTTTTTTAATTGACAATTGAAGTATCTTTTATTAAATGGTATTTAGGTTAAATTATTGGACTGAAGATCAATGGTTAAAAATACAAATGTAGACACATCAGTCGGAACCGAAATATCGCAATAAGTTATGGGCATACGCGATAAACTTGATCAACAGCAAAATTGAAATAAATATGCATTTAGCGATACAATATTGGTGAACATTACTGATAATATTGTGATAAAAATCGATACTTTAAATACTCTCTAGTCACACAATATGGTATTACCAGAGATTCTTCAAATTATTAAAAGTAATATCGCGATTAAATCTCTATGTAAATTAGGAAAAACAAATGATTGTTTAAAAGTGAATTTTTAAGATTATTATTTGTTTATCTGTAAACAAAGCATAGTATTTCGTATAAAATCCGAAAATGAAGTCGTATATTTTTTGGTTGTATCTAGAATAAAACATGATAAAATGAATTAAGTGCTACTATCAAATGATACAAAAGGAAAACCAAATCTTATATTTGATTTTTTAAAGAACCCAATATAAAAAAGATAAGCTACTCAGAAGCTATGTTATAATATACCTTTCAAAAGAAAACAACCTGTAAAATCAGGGCGTGCATTTTAAAGCTTATATAGTAGTACTATTCTGTATCGACAAATATTTAAGAGCGAAAAGAAGCTTTAAGATATTATTTTAGCTAATGTAATTGGTAATAAATGAGGTGGCTAAAAATTGATTAATTAATCTATGTATAATATATCTATGTGCGTAAATCTGGTAATAATGTAATAGATGTTTTTATTGCTAAACGTTATATCGCAACTTTGAATCTTTACAACATTTCATTCTTTTCTTAAAATCATTTGAATTTCCATACACGTTCCCCAGCGACATTAAGCAACAAGTCATATTACGTATATAATGTTACTTGTTGAGTGTCGGGTTTTGAGGTTTTCGAAAATTTTGTTGCATATGATTGTTTTTGCTCATGTAAAATAAATCCGTTTACAAAAGTATTTGTGGGCCAGAAAATTACACTTATTACAATTTCGGATCGAACATCATGAACTCCAATTTAAAAAGATGAGTAAAGAAAGATTGAATTTTGAATCCATTTTTTCAATAACGAACTGCGTAGCGTGAGAAATTGATTCTTCCGGATATTTAGATTTATCCTTGAGGTAGTTCTTAACTTGCTCAACTGTAATATTTTTCTGCAGCCTTGATACAAATATCCACCCGCGGCTTACAAACGAACATACTTCCTGGCGGTATTTGTAGAACATCCCTTAAATTGTGATGGATTTGCTCTCTGCTTCTTGCGTTGACGAACCGCTGTCTATTCTGCATTTTCACGGGCTTCGCGATATTTTCTGTTTGCGTAATATTCAGTAATAAATTGGTTATGTGCCTTGCTGTTAGTGTGTACAGGCGACATTAGATCTTCGAGACGGCTGGGTCTAGATTTCTGCAGAAGTACTTGCGCAGACAAACTTGGTTTATAAATTTTGTTTACATTATTTTTGGCAGCAGTTAGTTTATAGGTTAAGTCATCTATTGTTGCATTTTTTTGCTTAAAACTTCCTCTTATTTAAACACCTTCTCTTTTAGGTCAAAAAGTTTTTGTCGTAGGCTCAATAGGACTTGTAGTGTAACCCTCTGGACTTCTAGTTTCTCACAGCGACGATTTCAAACTTCTATTCGGATTTTATGCAGAAATCAGGTAATTTGAAATATATCGATTATGTTTGTATTTAAAAAATCGCTTTCGGCTAGCGAGCGAACGGTCGCGCATTCCATGTTTTATATTTCTTCTTTGTATGTATGTATTCTATGTAATTTTAATCAATCTTGTAATATAAATAAAGTTAACAATGGCGTCCAGTGAACAAGTCGTAGTAAATGTTCAGACTGAAGTGTATTAAATGCGATTCATTAGTACACCCGGGTTATATTAAATATGTTGAAAATGTGAAAATAAACGATAAGTGCATAAACTGCTGTGATAGTGATAGCGACAGCTCTACGGAAGAAACAGATGTAGAAGGACATGACGATTCCTTTCGCAGAGGTTGCACGGCAATTAACACACAGGAATATTCACTCATTGAAAGCCAGTACTTAAAAGAACTAATCAAGCAAAAGGACATTATCATTGATAACCAAAATATAGCTTCTCTTAAACAGCAAATTCCGAGCGCAGCAGATAAGCCGAAGATGCAGAAGAAAAATAATAAATATGAAAACAAGTATCAAAACAGTTCATTAAATGCGAATGTAAACAAACATGAGAATGCCCGAAATAAAAAATCGCCGAAGTCCGTTGTTAAATATGCAGAAAATATAAATAAAACAATTGTTACCGGTAGTAGCACAGACCCAAATGGAGTCGTAAACAATGATATGAAAAAGGCGTGGTTCCATGCAGGAAAATTTAAACAAGAATATACTGAAGACGAGCTAAAAACACACTTGGAAAGTAAACTTGGTAATATATCTGTTACCATTGAAACTTTACAAAAACAAAATTGTTGGACAACGAACAATATAAATGCTTTAAAATAGGTGTACCCGATACACAGAAAGATGTGCTTATAAAAAAAATCAAGGCAATTTTTTCGAAGTAATTAGTAAAAATGAAAATAAGGAAATAAGGGTATTGCACCAAAACGTCAGAAGTTTATTGAGGAAAGCGGATCAACTAGAATGTGCAATACAGGATGTTAAACCACATCTAATTTGTCTTACGGAAACATGGAGCACCGAAAAGAACGTTAACTATTTAAAAGTAAAAGGATACAATAACATAAGTTACTTTTCAAGAAAAAATCATGAGCACGGGGGAGCGACGATTATGTCTGCCGGAGCATATGTATGTAAAGAAGATAATAAAATGAATCACTTTTGTATAGAGGCATACATCGAATTTGCCATACGTTCAATAAAAATAAGTACAAAATCCACTAGTATTATGGTTATATACCGACCATCAAATGGGAATACTAACATTTTTATTAATAATATAAGTATATTACTAGCAGGGATGCACAATAAGATAATCCTCTGTGGGGATTCAAATGTTAATTTTTTGGGAAATAATGTCGAAAGACAAATGCTCGATGATTTATTTACTTCATTTAATTTAATAAATAAAATAAAAGAACCTACAAGAAATTAAATAAAGGAGTGCGGAATATCAGAGTCACAATTCAATTACATGGTAACAAATATCCAGCCATTATCATGTAGAAATATTAATCTGAATATATCCGACCATAATTTGGTCCAGAAATTATGAAGACGTGGGCTAGAACTGAGGACACCTCAGGTAACGGCTCGAAAGAGAAAAAAAACTTGAAGAGACGCACAAGATGCCTAAACGACAATATCATTGAGGAATTGAGAACACGCTTAAGAATATTAGGTAGGACCATATTAAAACAGAAGACATATTAAGCTTTCAGCATATTTCAAGATTAATTTGGTCATAAATTCAACATATCATGCCCCGTAAAACTTATAAGATGCCGTATTCAACCGAAAAATTGGGTAAATGAGGAAATTGGGCTGTCTAGTAAAAATCAAAAAATTCGTTTAATTTTATGATTCAAGTAAAAACAATAGAAGTGCAAGAAATATATAGTGCTAAGAAAGAGTCCACAGAAAATTAATAATTCAGAATACAAAAAGACGATATTTCGATCAAGAAATTATAAATTCGTCCAACATACAGAAAAAAATATGGGAAATGGTAAAAAAACTAGGTTCAAATAAATCACGAGAACCAATGTCAATTAAAAATGAAGACGGCATTCTTATCAATGACATGAAGAATATAGCAGAACAATTCGGGGATTTCTATTCGAATATTACAGAACGTAAACTAGAGAACCACTTTAACACCAGTATCTCCAATAAGTGCACCACCTCAAAAATGAACCATCACACCATGTTTCTAGAACCCATAGATAAACAAGAAATATTACAGATAATTAGTGATTTATAAAACAAAAGGAGTGCTGGAATAGATAAAATCCCAGTAAAAGTAATTAAGGGGATGGCTAATGAAATAGCGGAACCATTAATTTACTTAATAAATTTGGCATTCGCAACCGGAAAATTTCCCAGCATGCTAAAGTTATCTAAAATAATACCGATTTTTAAAAAAGGGTGCAAAACCAAAACAGAAAACTATCGGCCAGTATCCATTTTAAGCACATTTTCAAAATATTCGAGAAAATTATTGCAAAGAGGCTTTGGGATTTCATAAATAAATTTAATATAATCTCGAAAAATCAGCATGGCTTTCGAGAACATAAATCGACGCAGGCAGCGACATTCGACGTAATGGAGGAGATCACTAAACATATTGATGCAGGAATGTGTGTGAATGGGCTATTTTATGACTGCACCTGTGTAGTCGACACCATCGATGCAGAATTTGTACGCGAAAAACTATTTGCGGTAGGTATTCGCGGTAAAGTGCTTGAGTTGATTCTTTCGTTCCTAAGTGATCGATATCTATACGTCTAAATGGGAAATACTACATCGAAAACCTACAGACTTTCCAAAGGAATAGTGCATGGACGACGCTCGGATAGTTCTTATTTGTCCTTTTTATAAATGACCTTGTTATAAAAATAAAATTATCCTAAATAGTGACAAAACTGAAACAGAAGATGCAGTTTTATAATAGGAAAAGTCCTGAAAACCGTATGGAAAATTCTCCAGTTAGTAATAAGTTTTTAGGTAGCTATGAAACCTTTAAAAAATAACATTCTAACCATTGGATTTATATATAGTTACAAATGTGGAATGTATGTATTGGAAAACAAAGCCAGTTTTCAACAAAATGGTAACTACCATAACTACGGTACAAGATACAGACAAGAGCTAAGAGTGTACGAGAAATCGGCCAACTATTCGTGTGCTTTTTTATAGACTAAGCTACCAAAAAGTATTAAGGAATGTGCTAGCAGAAACTTGTTTAAAAAATCACTAAGAGACTTTCTTGTAAGAAAATGCTACTATCACTATTCCGAGTTTATTAATGATTGCAGTTAATATTTGAATCAAACCTTAAATAATGAACTATTTTTAATAATTATTCTAACGTGTGTGTGCCGTAATTCTTGTGTATTGTAATTAATTTATTTTTTTTATGTAATGAGTTACATCGCGCCATTTTATAATTCAAACTATACAGTGGACCATTGACTTTAGAATTTTACAACTTGAAATCCAGTATCATACAGTGTACTAATGTATTCTGATGTAAATTTAAATTATTTAGGTATTTTAAAACTTATTAATATTTTTAATTTGTTCGTAACGTCCTTTTTTATTGTATTATTGAAAATCAACACGACGATCACATCCGCAAATACTATAGTCATACATTATTATTTTATTGTACATATATGTATTATAGTGGCCTAAGTGAAATAAATTAATTGATTGATTGAAACACTAAATTAACATACTTATTATGCCGCTGGGCAGGCAGCATGACGTGATATTGTAGAATCTGCACTTGAAGAAATTTTGAAAACGCAAATCCAAAGAGCTAGTTATTTTTTGGAATATATAGATTCCAAGTTTTCACAGCGCATTGAACAGAACAATGCATTTCTGTAGAGCAAGCAGTAGCTAAATGTTGATATGTGTATTCTTGTCTACCGTACTAGTTCTATAACAATGAAAAATCTTTCAAATTTGAAACTTCCAATAACTACCAGAATACCATTATATTTGTATTAAAAAAATAGAAAAAATTCGATCAGCTGAAGGAGATATAAAATGTTCACATATCGGTAAGATCTGTATTATACAAGTTTATCTTAAACTGCCGAATTACTAAAACTGAAATGTCATCTTACGGGCACGATAAAAACAAAGCTGAAAAGAATTACCTCAACGAATAAAAAAACTGAAATTAAAAAAAAATTGCTCTGAGAAAACGTAACACATAAGTATTAGCATCCCTCTCAAGGACCTGTAGAACCTTGACGTTGGTGAGAGGGCTTGAGTGGTCCTATGAGTGTCGGGGCGAGAACCGGCTGTTCAGTCGAGGGGGAGACCCCTCCATACTGAACGGATAGCCGGGATGCGGTCAGTAGAGGAGAACAGCCGGTTCTGCGCCAGGAAGCATTCCCAAGGTCACCGACTTCCGGTTTCCGGTTTCCGACTTCCGGTTTCCGACTTCCGGTTTCCGGTTTCCGGTTTCCGACTTCCGGTGTCAGGTTTCCGACTTCCGGTGTCAGGTTTCCGGTGTCAGGTTTCCGGTGTCAGGTTTCCGGTGTCAGGTTTCCGGTTTCCGACTTCCGGTAATTTACATTTTCATCTCCTAAATTTTACATCCCCTAAAAATTCCTAGAGTTGTTTTCATCCCCTAAATTTTCCACCCCTAAGACACCCACGCGACCTCAGGACCTCTTGCCCCACTTCCTCACCCGTGCTAGCCCCCTGGAGCTCCGCGACACCTCTGGGCCCCCTTCCTCACCTCGTGCCAGCATCCCGGAGCTCCGCGACTTCAGGAGCCCCCTTCTGCGCCAAGCATTCCCATAAGAACAGCATTTACATTTTCATCCCCTAAAAATTCCTAGAGTTGTTTTCATCCCCTAAATTTTCCACCCCTAAGAGACCCACGCGACCTCAGGACCTCAACGTTTTTTATTAAAATAGCCCAGGTTTCGTATTAAATGAATAGATGTAACGTTAGATGTCGCAACAGTATGTTGTTTGACGCAACTGTGTGTTGTGTTGCATACCCTCCATAAGCCGCGATGACGTCATAGACGTATTCAATTAATTCATTTAATATTCTCAGCAGAATTATAATTATTAATTTTCCTTGTTTTAATATATTTTTTATTTTACCGGAGCCCATTTAGTAGTATTTAATTGCAATTATTTATTCGCACAATTAATATATATTTTTATTCCGGGCCGAGATTCGATCCCGGGTCCCAAGCGTTGTTCAGTTTACTAGTCAGAGCCTTAACCACTGAGCTAATCTAATAGCTGATAAGAAGCCGTGTAAATGTTGCCAACACATAATTAGTAATAAATTTAAATGTGTATAATATTGGTGTGTGAGGTATCATTGGAAAGATAATTTTATGAGGAATTGGAATTGGCAATTGAAAACATTATAGATTTTATCTATTCATTGTATTACCGAGGTAAAGATTAAATGGAATTTAAATAAAAACTGTTTTTCAAGATTATGTGGATGTGGTAAAGATTAGTTTTTGATTACCGTTGTGGTATTTTTTGTTGATTTTACTTGTTTATTTCGCTGACATACTTCACACGCACTAACGTATTCCTTGATGTCCTTATACATATTTTTGCATTCATATTTGGTTTTTATTTTCTTGTACGTTTTATAAATTCCTTTGTGCCCACCGGTAGGAGTAGTATGATATTCATTAAGAATTTTATTTATTTCTGATGTTGACAGATTTTCTTTAATTTGGTTATACAAAAAATCTTTAATTTTAAAATCGAAGTGAATAATTTAGATTCAGTTATTGAGTCATGTCAATTATGCGTTTTAATGAAAATGAAATTAATATTGTTGTGTGTGACATGCACTGGTTTATCTACTTCAAGAGGATCTGATTTCATAAGTTCGTTCACGTTTACATTGTGTAGGTCGGGGATATTTGTTGATGACGAGACATTAAAAATTGGAATTTCTTCCGCGCTTTACCATATAAAACCCCAACCATACAAATTATTGGCGTCCCAATACGTTAAAAATTTTGATAGTTTCGTCGAGTCACAATCTGTCATATATTTATTATTGGCTTGGGCGTAGCGTAAAGAACACTGACTTATACCCCCTCTAATGCCTTTACGAATGAAATGCTGCATGTCAATGTCTGTCAACAATTAGAAATTAATGTCTGTTAAATTCAACATAGCATCCCACGACAATCCGGGTGCCGTATAGTAATGAGCCGGATCCAAATCATACGCTTTAATACAAACACCGCGGAAATTTTCGAAAATGTCGGCTAAAAGTAAAACATCCGTTTTTAAATACGGAAATATTCTTGCAAATTTTGACAATTAAATTTTATCCAAACAATTTCGGCATGCTCATACTCCTTACTAGTAACGTCAGTATTTGTTAGTGAATTAAAAAATAATTTACTAGCGGGTAATTTTGCCTCCTCCAATTTCGACAGTAAATTCATATATTGATAAAAGAATACACCTTTTTTAGTTACCAAATCAAATTGATCATCAATTTGAAAATATTTCCTAACGTTGACCATTTGATCTGCTTTTAAATTTCTAGATAATTTGTCTAAAGAAGATGCCATGAATCTAAATGAGTCTAAAAATCTCAATTTAAAATAATCCGCGAACGTGTGTTTTATTTTGTGAAAAAAACGCGCATTCTTTTTTTTTGCGTGGTGTTGAGCGAATTTTATTCCGCGAACGTGTGTTTTATTTTATGAAAAAACGCGCATTCAGTTTTCGCGGTGTCGAGAGAATTTTATTTCGCGAACGTGTGTTTTATTTTGTGATAAAAAGGCGCATTCAGTTTGTGTGGTTAGTAATTTGTCCTGAGGTGTGAGCATTAGAAAATTTTGTCAGCTAAAAATGGAATTTACCTACGGTAAGTACGCAAATTATTTAAATGATATAATTTTTCTAAAATAATTCATAATTAAGAAATAAAAGTGCTAATACAATTTTTTTAATTTTAGAATTTACTGAGGGTGCCGAGGTGGGAGAGTGCCCAGTTTGTCTAACAAACTGGGTACAATATACCCTGTCGTGTGGACACCTCTTTTGTGCTGCCTGTGTAAGACGAATTGACAGGTGCGCGCTTTGCAGGCAGCACACTAATAACAAAATTAGGATTTTTATAGGGCACCCTCAACATAATCCTATTCCGGTGCCTCAGAGAATGGAAGCAGTTCAACCTCTCAGCCTCTCCTCTCCACCCTCGGTAAGAAAAAAATTAGATAATATTAATTTTTAATTTAGATAATTTTTAATAATTTATTTATTATTTTAAGTCACCTCCAAGGACGATTAGAGTGCGTGGTGATTTGTGGGCGCCATTGGAGGAGCCCCTCATCGAATTAAGGAGGCCAAACAATATTCAACCTCCAAGCAGCCCAGCCCGCACCGAGAGTCCACCCCGCGCCGAGAGTCCACCAGGCAGCCCACCCCGCACCGAGAGTCCACCTTCTGAAGAATGGTAACCGATTTAGTGCGAAAAGACGCGATTTAGTGCGAAAAGACGCGAGTTAGTGCTTAGTTTTAATATTAGTTTTAATATTAGTTTTAATATTAGTTTTAATATTAGTTTTAATATTAGTTTTAATATTAGTTTTAATATTAGTTTTAATATTAGTTTTAGAATTAGTTTTAAGGAAAGATTTTAAGTTTAAATTTTTAATAAAAAAATTTGTTAAAATAATAAACTTTTTCATTTCTACCATACATTTTACAGGTGAATTATAATACATTAGATTTATCTATCCAACTATTTTGCGATTTATCTAAACCTAACCACTTGACGTAAACTTTATTCCCCTTTTTCCTCAACACTTTTTCCACTAGATATACATCATTATGTTTAGTTTTTTGAAGTTCTTCAGCATAAAACGCACCTTTAATTGGATTCCCCGAACTATCTCCCAACAGGTAAACGGTAGGATTTGAAACTTTGATGAAGAAAAATGTAGTGGCGAATGATTTAAGCGGTTCAGATTACTTAAGGTGTTTGAATGAGTCGGCCACAATCATTAAAAAACAGAACCTTTTTAGATCAATCAAACAAACAATTTATTCAAACACGCAAAATAAATTGGCTCTATCACCATTTGATGATAAGTGGTATATTTGTGTAAACAGAATCGACACTCTAGCCTCTGGACATAAAGATATAGTGGCAGCTCCATCTACCGACAATTAATTTATTTTTATTTAAGTCTATTTTAAGAATGAATTGTATATGTATCATATTATCAACAGCATTCACATTATTTTTAATGTGGGCTCTATGTGTTTTTGCGGGGATAATAAAGGTTCCTGTAATGAACATAAACTTTAAATAAAAGACACTTGTAAAATAAAACAGTTTTTATTCTTTACCCTTTACATACTTGTATAATTTTTCAACATTTATAATGCTACACATACTTAATCTATTTTTGTGCACTTGACAACAATAGAAAGATTTTTTTAAATTAGGACAATCCACATCTAATTCTAAATCAATAACATTATCATAAAACGTTTTCAGGTAAGTGCATTTTTTGACTTCCTTTAACATATACAATATCTGCAGACAGTTTTTTAAACAGCTTTGGTAATTCGCTCAGATCGCTTTCACCACTGTTGTAGGGGATTCCGTGATAATTTTTCTCCCACAATTTAAGTTTTCTCAGAGCTGTCGAGACCTGTCGAGACTTGTAGTTTAATCTAATTATTTAAAACTATTTTGGATAATAAGATATTTTATTATATTTATATTACACAACATTAGATTTATCTATCCAACTATTTTGCGATTTATCTAAACCTAACCACTTGACGTAAACTTGATTCCCCTTTTTCCTCAACACTTTTTCCACTAGGTAAACGTCTGGATGTTTAGCTTTTTGAAGTTCTTCAGCATAAAACGCACCCGTAATTGGATTTCCTGAACTATCTATCGCCCAAATTAAAAATATTCTTTCCGGCGATTTTGATATGTGAGTAAACAGTTTTTAATAAGTGACGCTCCTTATCTTTAGTGACGTCACATGGTCGCATTCCTGTAGTACTATGCTTCCGTTTGTTGTAATCAGCTGTAATTTCATCCAAAATGTCTATCCAGCGATACGTCCTTCGCAAACTAAATGTGCGATACAGCATTTCCTTTATTGTTCGAATTACACGTTCAGCCATCGCAGCTTTCATGATTGTATATGTAGAATAATGATTAATCCCATATTTTTGCATCACTGTATTAAAGTGTATATTGTAAAATTCTTTTCCTTGATCGGTTTATAAATTTTTAGGCATTCGGTCATTTATCATAATTACACTTTTAAACGCATTAGCCACATTTATACCAGATTTGGCTTTTAATGTTATAGTCCATAAATACTTTGAAAAACAATCAATCACTACCAGAATATATTTAAATCCTTTATTTTCTCTTGCATAAAGTCCAAATTCGGCTAAATCGGCTTGCCATAAATCGTCCACTCCTTTAATAATTGTGCATCGTCGAGGAAATATTTTTCTTGCGAGCTTATGCAGCTCATTTACTACATCACTTTTTACTTTGCTCATGGTGTGTCAATAAATGTCTGAGCCCCTTTCTGCACATCCAAGCTCATTATTATTTTGTTTAATACCTCATGAGTTTCTCCGATTTTAATATCTTTTTTATTCCACAAGACATAGTTTGAGTAAATTCGCTATATTCATAAACGTTATTTTATCAAAGTAATATAAATATCCGTTAATATTTCTAAATAATCGATTTGCCTCTATTAACAACCGCACGAATTTTTCAAGACGCGTTTAAATTCATCAGTGTTATCGCTCCGGAAGTTATCAACCGCAGAGATGGAAACGCCACTGTGTAATACATGTTATCCGCAAATAAAATAATATCTCCTCGAGAAATTTAGAAAATTGTATCAATTTTTGTGAAATGACCCGGCAGGAAGAGTAGCCATTTACGTAACTTCTGCGGAGGACTTTTATTGTTATTACGTAAACTTTTTATCCTGACCCATTCTTTATAAAATATGTATAATTAATCGTTTCTTACTAAATATGCATCTATATTATTTAATTCACACACTTTTAATTTCTGTAATGTTTGGGTGTAAAGTAATATTGTATGTGGGCGTTGTAATCTCTATAGAAGGTGAAGATGGAATTGGCGCTCCATTACAGTTGTTGAATTCCGTGTATATCATCTTTATTTAAATCAATTGTATTCGGATTATACAATGGATACATTATAGATTCTTTAACAAACGAGTGCGATAATTATAAAGCATGCCCTATTTCGTGTACCAATGTATGGAATAGTTTTGTTTTATTATATTCAGTTTCCACATCGGAATAAACCCAATTTTCATCTTTATCTATATCTATTTCCGTTGTTTTGTCTAAAACACCAGGTTCAGGTGGTCGATATGGATGTCCTAAAATATTACCGAGTCCATCAAAACTTGAAGGACACTTTGTGTGATTATCACAATATGCGAAATTATGTAAACGTCGCTGATAAGAAATTAAAATATCTGGATTGTTTCGTTGGTATGTAGCGTACTAGGCTCAACCCAAACATGAAATGCTTGCCGGGCTAATTCTAATTCAGCATTATTTGCTTTTTTAAAAATTCTATGTAAATGTCTGTTTTTTCCTATTTAGTTTACTGTAATTTATAATCATTAATATCTCCAACTCCACATCTCTCTGCATCCATTAACTCGAGGGTTTCAGCGTTCAGAACGCCATCTACAGGAAGATCATAATTTTCTGGGAATCTCATCAGATCCTTCTGATATATATATATATATATATATATATATATATATATCCTTTTTCAGTAGTTCCGTAGAATTCTCATAAATATCCAAATATCCGTAATGAACATTTTGTTGCATTATCTGATATACAGGCTGTGTGTGTGTGTGTGTGTTAATAATAATACAAGCATGAACAGAAGCAAGGTCTCATCCTTCATGTTTCAAGGTTAAAATTATACTGCATTATATTTTCTCCACATTCTCCTAAATATTCGTTAATCAGTAAAATTATTTTACGTTGCTTTATCGTGTTGCGTTTGGTTACACATTTTAAAATACAGTTTATTCAATTATATTTTTTTGTCTTAGTTCATTCTCAATTGTTTTAATTTCCGCGATTACGGGTATAGATTTAGAACATTTATGCAAAGCACACAAACGATCAACAACATCATTTATATCGCGGTATGAAATAGATGGCTGATTATTAATCATCATATATCTGTAACCACCATAATTTTCCATGGTGTAAGAATATGCGGTTTCTTCCGGCCCTCTTTTATTACCATGAACTCTTTCATCCAACTGGTCTTTTCCACGCTCAATGTCTTCTAACCTTTTGTGTATCTTATTCATTTCAAGCGCTATAAATTTTTTATAGTTTGCAACTTCTCTACTAATATCGTTTTTATGCGTGTTTTCTTGATTTGTTGTAGTAACCATAAATTCATCAACACCCCCTCCTCCAGACTCCGCACTGTTTGGTGTCTCGTTTCTAAGAGATATGGTCTTGGCTCTAATAACAGCTGATAAATCATCAATTGTTTTTTCATTGTGCCAGTCCCCATAATTTTTTATTGGCAATTGTTCCATGTTCAATATTTTCGCCACATCTTTACGGTTGGTGGTTTCTGGTAAACGATGCTCCTTGCTTATATGATAATTTAAGTTATCGTTTCTAGTAAACTTTTTATCACAATACAAACATCTGAATTGAGTTCCTGCATGCGACTTTTTATGCCTACACAACCCTGACAAATGGGCGTAGGCAACCCCACATTCTCCACATGCACGCATGTGGAGAATGTG
>CAXAKX010000224.1:0-17181 GCA_963969525.1 Ontholestes murinus
CTCAATTTTAACCGCCTAAGGTTTCAATGTTTACTTATAGTTATACAGAAGTGTGTATCACGTTCGATGTGTTACATATAGCCCATAAATGGGCTGTAAATAAAACACAGCAGGTGAAGTTCATCTTAAATATTGGTGAGGTAATAAGGGTAACAATAGCTTGATAAGGGTAACAATAAAAGTAACATTAAGGGTAATAATAAGAGAAATAATAAGGGTAATAAGGGTAATAATAGCTTGATAAGGGTAACAATAAGAGTAACATTAAGGGTAATAAGGGTAATAATAAGAGAAATAATAAGGGTAATAAGGGTAACAATAAAGGGTAATAAGGGTAAAGATATATAAGAAGCCTCTTACGAAGAGTTTATCAGTATTGAATTAACCATTCACATGTACGCATATGGAGAATGTGGGGTTACCTACGCCCATTTGTCAGGGTTGTGTAGGCATAAAAAGTCGCATGCAGGAACTCAATTCAGATGTTTGTATTGTGATAAAAAGTTCACTAGAAACGATAACTTAAATTATCATATAAGCAAGGAGTATCGTTTACCTGAAACCACCAAACGTAAAGATGTGGCGAAAATATTGAACATGGAACAATTGCTAATAAAAAATTATGGGGACTGGCACAATGAAAAATAACAATTGATGATTTATCAGCTGTTATTAGAGCTAAAACCATATCTCTTAGAAACGAGACACCAAACAATGCGGAGTCTGGAGGAGGGGTGTTGATGAATTTATGGTTACTACAACAAATAAAGAAAACACACATAAAAACGATATTAGTAGAGAAGTTGCACACTATAAAAAATTTATAGCGCTGGAAATGAATAAGATACACAAAAAGTTAGAAAACATTGAGCGTGGAAAAGACCAGTTGGATGAAAGAGTTCATGGTAATAAAAGAGGGCCGGAAGAAACCGCATATTCTCCTTTCCAGGGTGCCTGGGAACCCGGATATGAGGGTCTCGTCCCTTTCAGGTAGTAACATGCGCCTGTTGCGAGATTTCTAATTCGTCTTCGCGGATAAATCGCGAATCGGCGGCAACATCCTCCCCCCCGTTGATATCTATTCAACACAATAGGTCCCTAACATATACATACAACTTAATACAAAAATTAAAAGCCTGCGATAGAGATCGATATATACAACAATTATTCTTAATACTAACAGATATTTTACACTATACAAAATTGAATATGCAATATTATTAAAAAAAATAAAAGTTTATGTGAATCGAACAATAAAATTATATACACCACAAATATATACAGGGTCATCACATAACAGCGTCCTAGGGGATAATCCCGACCTGACGTTTCAGGAGAGTCACTCGCACACCTTGGGGAACTTGCGTTTTTTGTAACTCGTTTCAGATGTATTTTTATTTGTTTTATCCCTGCTTCCCACAAACCTCCGAAGTGAGGTGCATGTGCTGGAAATGGAACTCCATTTAATATTTATACAATTTAATTGATTTGACAAATCGTCAAAGTTATTTTTCAAAAAACTATACATTGATTGTAGTGATTTGTAAACAATCGTTTAATGATTTTCCTGACTTTGATTTCGTGCTCGCGTCAAACACGACCCTCAATTTAGTGGTGACGTTATTTTCCTTAAAAAGCGGCAAAAATAGCTGTTGACCCTTTCTTCATTTGTTAAATTAATTAATTTCATATGACCTAATTTTATACACTTTGTTATAAAACCATTATACAGTATCTTGAATTTCGGTTCTCTATTTAATCGACCTTCTAGGGAAATAAACCGTTTATAGGCCATGTTGTAGTTCGAACCTAATTCTTCTATTTCTTCCTTACACGCTACGGTAAAACACCATCCATTGTCTCTAACCATTGTTTTCTTATAAAAATGTTCACACACTAAATCTGATGCTGATTTAACTACACGCTCCTGCTCTATGTTGTCAATCTCCCAAAACTTCCTCACTTGTTTTTCTAATCTTTTTAGCGTAACTGTATTACAAGAAACTAAATTAGACTCCACATTGGATCTGACCTTTTCGCTAATCCCAGTTGGGTTTCTTGAAGAGCCAAATCCCCGTTATTAATTATAATTTTTCCGCTACTCAAAATTTTATGGTAGTTTTCTGCTCCTATTATCATGTCTATTTCGTCTGGTTTATTAAATTCTGGATCTTCTAATGTTATCTTTGACGGAATTTTAAAATATTTTATACCAACGAAATTTTCCGGTATTACATTTTTTATTTTATCAAGAATGATAAATTTCGATTTTATGCTAAATTCATTTAGTCGCGAGCCAATAATCGCTTCTTCCGCCCGTTGACCATTTATTGTGTTAATTCCTACTCCTGCGATCGAAATATTTTCGGTCGTTTCTGTAAGATTTAATTTATGACTAAATCTTTTTGTGATTAAATTGACTACCGATCCAGGATCTAACAAAACCCTCGCCTTATGTTTGCACCCCTTAAAATCGATTGCATCTACAAGACACGTGGCTAAACATACATTGGTTTTACATTCTGACTGCATATGTAACACGCTGGACTGAACGGATTTTTTCTTAAAATGTAATAAGGTGTTATGCTTTTTTGAACACTTTTTACAATATCTTGTGGATCTACAATCTACGTTAATATGCCCTGGCCCTAAACAATTTGTGCATAATTTTTTGGCCCTTATTGTTTTCAACCGTTTGTTAGCATCTAGTTTTAAAAAGGTTTCACATTGAACTATTCCGTGCTCTCGTTTGCACATAAAACAATTAATTTTGTTAGGCTTAAAATCGTTTATACCTTTATTTATTTTACCCGAAACCTCTTTTATACCTTCGTCTCTATCATTAATCGCCTCAAGCATCTAACACTTGCGAATTAAAAATGTTTGAACTTCCGCAAAATTCGCGAGCTCATCATCCCTTAATTGATTTTCCCAATCTATCCGCGTATATACTAAAAACTAAAAACTAAAAACAGGATTTCTAGATAAAGCATCCGCGTTACTGTTAACTCGACCAGGTTTAAATTTAATTTCATATTCATATTCTTCTAATCTCAAAAGTTTACTTGTTGGATCTTTGCAATTAAAGAGCCAGGCAAGTGGTCAGTGATCTGTTACTATAGTGAATTTTCGACCATATAGATAGGGTCTGAAATGTTTTGTAGCCCATACAATTGCTAATAACTCCTTTTCTGTGGTTGAATAATTACCTTCAGTACTATTAAAAGTTCTAGGTGCATATGCTATAGGGAGATCTTTTCCGATTTCTCTCTGAGAAAGAACTGAACCAATAGCATAGATAGAGGAGTCTGTTGTTAAAATGAATTCCTTAGCAAAATCAGGATATTTAAGGATAGGGGATGAAGTGAACATTGATTTTAAATGATCAAATGCATTTTGTTGAGGAGCAGACCATGAGAATGAAATATCCTTTTTTAACCACTTCCCACATACGCATATGTGCGGGAAGGGGTTAATGAAGTTAAAGGTATTAAAATTTTTGAAAATTGGGGAATAAATCTACGATAATAGCCACAAAGTCCAAGAAATTGTTTAATTTCCTTAGGTAATTTAGGAATAGGGTATTCGACTACAGCTTCGATTTTGTGCGGATTTGGGGAGATGCCTTTATCACTAATAATGTGACCTAAATAAGCTATTTCACGATGCATTAATTCACACTTATCTGGTTGCAACAGGTTATTATTTCTAAGTCGATCAAAAACTGTTTTTAACTTATTTATATGATCCTCTATTGTTGAAGCATACACAACGAGATCGTCTAGATAAACAAAGCATTACATCGTCCGGTAAGAACAACATTCATTAACCTTTGGAATATAGCAGGTGAGTTTTTTAACACCATTGACATTCTATTAAATTCAAATAAACAAAGGTATAGAAAAGGCTGTTTTTAACGAGTCTTCTGGATACATTTTTATTTGATAGAACCCACTAGCAAGATCAAGAGTGCTAAAATATTGTGAATGGCCTAATTGATCAAATATTTTTTCAATATTTGGAAGCGGATAATTGTTAAATATTATTTAATTTACGATAATCTAAATTTTTATTTGATAGAACCCACTAGCAAGATCAAGAGTGCTAAAATATTGTGAATGGCCTAATTGATCAAATATTTTTTCAATATTTGGAAGCGGATAATTGTTAAATATTATTTAATTTACGATAATCTAAATTTTTATTTGATAGAACCCACTAGCAAGATCAAGAGTGCTAAAATATTGTGAATGGCCTAATTGATCAAATATTTTTTCAATATTTGGAAGCGGATAATTGTTAAATATTATTTAATTTACGATAATCTATAACTATACGCCAGTTTTGTTTACCAAAGTCATCTTTTTTTTTCGGAACAACCCACAAAGAACTTGAATATAGAGAAACGGAAAGTTGTATAATTTTTTGTTTTAACATTTTTTTCAATTTGATTCTTTACTTCTTCTTTGGGAATTTCGGGATACCTGTATATGTTTGAATTTATTGGGACATCAGTTGTTAATTTTATTTTATGTTGCATTACATTTGTGTGTGTTAGTTGATCACCAGGTAAATAAAAGATATATTCTAAGCATACATTTTCTATAGATTTCTTTTCTTCGGAATTGAGATGTGAAAGTCTAAGATTTTCTTTAAGTGAAGATAACCTATCATATGAGGTAAAGAAAAAGTTGAGAATATTGTTAAACTATTCTTTTGAAATGGCTCTAATGAAACTTTAAGTGTATTAACTATGACTTCGACATTATTTGTATTTAAGATTGTAGTAATGGCTTTACCATCCTCATTAACCTTAACAAGTGCACGTGCAAGAAAACACCGCTACATAATTTTAATTCAGGGCAAATGCCTTCTTTAATTTCGGGATTCCATACATCTACTTAAATTAGGGTTTCTGAACGAGGTGTTAATGTATAAAAATTTGAAGGTTAATCATTAAAATAAATAGGACGTAGTAAAGAGTTTGTGCAAAGTTTTTCTTTTAAAATCAATAGTTGCGCGCTCGTCTGTAAGAAAATCATTTCCGATAATTCCATCAAAAGGAATGTTTGACTTTTCTTTAACAATATAAAATTTAATCTTAATTTCATTATCAAATACTGCAAAGTTCAGCACTGTGCTTCCAATAGATAAAACGGACGAATTTGCACTTAAACCATTAAGAGTAATCTTATCTAAAGAATTATAACGACACTCGCATTGTTTAAGCTTATCTAATTTGATAACATTACATTTTAAAATTTTAAACTTATAAATGAAGTATTATTGTTGGAACCAATTAATATTATGACATAAAGGCAATGGATTTAACTCATTATTTGACTTTGATTTTAAATTTAGATTATGTGTTTTAGTTCTATTTTGAGTTGAAGTTTGATATGAGTTTGAATTGGGCCATCGACTTTGAAATGGATTTAATGTTTCTTGTGTTTGAATTGGAATTTTATTTGGATTTCGTTTAAGATTTTGTGATCGATTTAGAGTTTGATTTGAGACTGAATTGGAAGTTTCTGTTTTTATTTAGATTTGTTATAAAAACGTGCTTGTGGTCATTGTCGTTGGTGTTCGTGTGGATTTTCAACAGGCCATATATATTCGTTGTGACGATTGAACATGCCTGTGTTAATAAACTTCACTCATCCGTGAATATCAAATTGGAAAGAAAATGGGGATTTTGCAATAACAGCGTCATGATGACCCTACAAGAACTTACTCTTCGACCAGTGTCTTTCAAACTTATGTTTTTCAAGGCTCTCCACACTACCTGACGAGATACATTCATTTCTTCTGCTATAACCCTTGTCGAAGTAGAGGAATAGACATTACATTGGCGACTAGCGGTATTTCAAACAAAATCCACGACTGGCATGTATCAACGTCGGTCTCAATGTCGGACCATAGGTGGATCAAATATACACTGACACATACAACCGGTAAAAAAAACACGTTACCTTGGCAACCCGAGACTGACAGGCAGGAATGCCTACATTGACAACCTCTCGCGGAGTCTGCGAACCTGCAAAGCTACCGGCCAACTTAAAGCAGTAGAAGACATGTAAAGCCTATGTAAATACGTTTCAACACTCCACTATAAAAGCATACAAGGACTGGTGGTGCGAAGAACTCGACCATCTCAGAAGAGCTTCGAGAAAATCCTTTAATAAAGCGAAGAAATCGATACATCAGTCGGACTGGATGGTCTATGAAAACATCCAACAAGCCTATAAAAAAGAAATAAGAGAAAGACAAGGGCAGCCTGGAGGTCTTTTTGTGAGAAGTTGAAACCTACCTCAATAGCTGCAAGGCTCAAAAGATCCTCTCCAAGGATCCCTCACGACAAATAGGTTGCCTAAAACGAGAAGATGGGAGTTACTCTTCTAACCTCTCGGAAGCAGCTGAAATTCTTATTAACACTAATTTCCCAGGATGTACGGACACCTCAGACGAAGGTTTGTCAGAATCCATACCCTCAAACCCCTCCAAGGAGGATTGGGAGGCGGCAGATTACCTCACAGGAGGGGCACGTATAACCTGGGCAATCAAAAGCTTCTCACTATTTAAAGTGCCAGGCCTGGACGGTATATTCCCGGCCCAAAAGAAATCCTACACCGTGATATCCGTGATAGGAACATCCAAATCCTTACAGATAGCAGGGCAGCAATACTAGCAGTGAGTGGTCACCTCAAGACCAGTAAAAGAATATCACAACAACCTGAAACAACAAACAGTACTGAACTGCGCTGGGTCAAGGGACATAATATTGAAGGCAACACCAAGGCAGACGAGCTCGCGCGGGCTGGAACGGTTCTCAGTGATACCACGGACGGGCCCCCGATCGCGCCAACACCGAATTCCTCACTGACATCCTCGAACAAAACAATCTTAAGACGTTAAAACAACGTTGGAACACCCTCAGACTGCAGACAGGCCAAGGAAGCAATGCTAAATGAATGATAGAACAACGGAGGGCTGTCTCAGCCAGGGAGACACAACGGACCTAGTGAGGCCTAGGTACTCTGATCAATTATTTGATCACCATTGGCAAACTCGATCCAGATCCAGATCCAGAACTGTTGAAGTTATAAACTGTACAACTGAAAGGTTATTTTATTTGCTGGCAATCCTGCCGCACCTGTTAATAGTTAGTTAGGTATGTATATTTTCTATGGTTAGTTATACGTAACGGTGATTTCATGTTCGCGTCGGCTCTTTTAATAAATGCCGTTTTAGTGTGCTTCGTCCGTGTTTTATTTTCTAACCCTATTAACCATCACAGGTTATGGGCCCAGACATGCGTTAAAGTCACGTACGTGTTTAACGTTGGGAATTCGCCCACGATAAAGAAATCCCCCCCGAGGGTCTGAGTGGGCTCCTTGACGCAGCTAACCGGGAAGGAGCCAGCGTCCTAATTGGAGCCGATGCGAACGCCCACCATAGCATCTGGGGAAGCTCGGATTCCAACACAAGAGGTGAGTCACTTTTAGAATTCTTACTTACTTCCAACCTCGCCATATGTAATGAAGGGAATACCCCTACCTTTATAACTGCTAATAGACGAGAAGTTCTGGACATTACTCTAGTCACCGAACAATCGTTCAACATTATCAGGAACTGGAAAGTGTCCTCTGAACACTCCTTTTCTGACCACAGATATATCGAATTCAACCTTGATATTCAAATGCAAGACTGCCCCAGATTTGTAGACAAAAGGAGAACCGACTGGGAAAAGTATAGAACTGCCCTATCGAGTACTCTACCATCTGAGCCACCCATACCCACCACAATGGAGGAGCTGGATCGGATGGTGGAGGTCTTCTCCAATGCATGCAACAAATCAATAGACACTGCGTGTCCCAGTACGCCAAGAAAAGGCAAAAGCAAACCTACTTGGTGGACCCCTAAACTAAACTCCCTAAGAAAGGAGTGCCGTAGACTGTTCAACAAAGCTAAGTACACCAATGAATGGTCAACTTATAAAGACAGTCTCAGAAGCTTCAAAAGTGAAGTAAGAAAGGCCAAGCGGACGGCATGGAAGTCATTCTGTAACCAAATCGAAGACACTTCAGAAGCATGTCGACTGCGCAAAATTCTTTCTAAAGATCCTGTAGTCCCAGGTTTCGTCATGAAAGAAGACGGCACCTGGACTAGCTCATGCAAAGAAACGCTCGAACTTCTGATGGACACTCACTTCCCAAGAGGAATAAGCAATGAATCCATGTCCACAGAAACTTCTCATTCTCAATGCCCCGTTCACAAGATCGTGAGCAGAGAGAAGCTTATATGGAGCATCAAAAGCTTCAAACCTTATAAATCAGCTGGGCCAGACGGCATCAGTCCAGTTGAATTGCAAGAAGCCCAGGACATAGTTATACCATGGCTGGAAACCATGTTCGTGGGGTGCCTTAACTTCTCGTACATCCCGAGGATGTGGAAAGAGGTGGAACTAACTTTCATTCCCAAAAGCGGGAAGATATCCCATACAAGACCAAAGGACTACAGGCCCATAAGCTTGTCCTCATTTTTACTCAAAACACTAGAGAGGTTACTTGACATCTACATAAAAGGGAGCATAAACCCCCAGTTGTTGTCAACCTCGCAACATGCGTACACCAAAGGGAAGTCCGTGGAAACAGCTCTGCACTCCCTGGTTAGTCAAATAGAAGGAACAATGGGCCACAAGGAGTACACGCTGGTGACCTTCCTCGACATCGAGGGAGCGTTCAACAATGTGTACCCTGAAGCCATTGAGTCCGCCTTAAACGCAACTGGAATTAAGGCAACAGTTGTCGACCTCATAGGCAAGTTGCTCCGAGGAAGAAACATCCGTTCCAAACTAGGGAACTCCCGTATAAGTAGGCAGGCGAACAGGGGCACGCCACAGGGCGGGGTCCTTTCTCCCCTACTCTGGAACCTTGCGTTAAACGACCTTCTCTTAGATCTACGCAACTCCGGATGTAGGGTAGTAGCCTACGCAGATGATGTGGCCCTAGCCATCTCAGGGAAACATCTCAATGTAATGTCCCAGCTCACACAACGGGCATTACTAATACTAACTCAGTGGTGTGAACGATGCGGCCTAGGCGTAAACCCACAAAAAACTGAGCTAGTTCTTTTTACTAAGAAACACAAAATCCCCAAATTCTCACCCCCCATCTTAATGGGAGTAGAATTGGAGATAAAAGAACAGGCTAAGTATTTAGGTATCATACTGGACCGAAAGCTCAGTTGGAAACCTAATATCCAGGAAAGAGTACGGAAAGCCACCGTGGCGCTGTACTCTTGCAAAAAGACGGTAGGCAAAAAATGGGGCATGAAACCCAACATCACCTACTGGCTCTACAAGGCAGTAGTAAGGCCAATACTCTACTACGGCGTATTCATATGGTGGACTGCTTTGGACAAAAAGGTTCACCAGCAAGCATTTGGGAAGGTCCAAAGGTTGGCAACCCTGATGATTACAGGAGCTATTAGGACATGTCCCACGAAAGCACTGGAAACAATCCTCAATCTGACCCCTGTGGATCTCCTCGGCAAGCAGATTGCGCTAACAACAGCATTAAGACTGAACTCAATCTGCCGACTCACAACTAATACGCGGGGACACACAAGAATTCTCAAAGAATTTCCCGGTGTCCCTAAGAATATTGACCGCTGTCTACCGATCCCTGCATTTCATAACAAGTTCTCCTCCCAGATCCCTACCAAGGAGGACTGGGCGGTGGACAAAGAAAATGAAGCAGGGACACTACACGTCTTCACGGACGGTTCTAAACAGGACACAAAAGTTGGGGGAGCAGTCTTCTCCGAAGACCTGAAGATCCGACTATCCTTCAGACTACCAGACTACTGTAGTGTACTACAGGCAGAAGTAATCGCCATAAATACTGCAGTAGAATGGCTAAGGATCAATAGGACAAACGCAAACCGGGTCCACATTTACACTGATAGCCAAGCGGCAATCAGGGCTCTAACAGGTGTGAGTAGCATCTCAAAAGTGGTATCTGATTGCCGGAAATCACTAAATGAACTGGCAACACAGACAAACGCTCAACTCATCTGGGTGCCTAGCCACAGCAACAACCCGGGCAATGACACAGCGGATGAGCTGGCTAAGAATGGAACGAAGCTTCACTCGTCCTCAATAAACCATCACCCAGGAATTCCCTTAGCGACTAGCAAGGAAATCCTAAGCAATATCATCCTAAACCTAACAAACAAAAGGTGGATGAATGAGAGCAGCTGTAGCACAGCAAGGCAGATTTGGCCACGCTGCAACAGCAAAAGAAGCGATGGCATCATCTCATTAAAGAGACATGACATTGCGCTAACAGTGGGAGTCATCACGGGACACTGTCCCATTGGCAAACACGCAGAAAGGTTAGGAATAGCCCACAACGACTTTTGTAGAGGGTGCCTCGACGAAGAGGAGGAGGAAAACGTACTCCACTACCTCTGTCAATGTCCCGCGCTGGCCGGAATAAGAGATTCCTCCCTAGGCCGTTCCTTTATGAATGAGCTCTCTGACATCGAGACAACCGATGCCAGAAGCATAGCCAGATTCATAAATGGCTCCAAATGGTTCCCATAAGAACTCAGGAAAGGGAAATTGGTATCACAACGGGCCTATCTAGGCCTAAGTGTGCACCTCTTCGTGGTGCTGCCACACCAACCTAACCTAACCTAACCTTAACGTTGGGAAATTCAAGCACACAATTCGGACATCGACATTTCGACAAGAAAAAAAACGAAAAGAAAAATGGCTGCCGTGAATCTGCATTCGGATGATAGCAGTCGTGTCATTGGAAGTGGCAAATTGAATTTTGTTTGAAAGAACAGTGTCTTTATTCTATTGTTGATGGTACGCGAGTGTGTCCATCAACACCTGAGGGCCACGCCGATCCGTCCGACGGTTATCGAAACTGGTAACGAGACAACACACGCATACGAGTAGCGCGTGTGTTGTCTCGTATGACTCGGTATGACCCTCGTTGAAGAAGCTGCCATTTACTTCCACAGGAAGACTGAAGAGAAAGAAAATTGGGATACGTTGTTATTGCGAGTGTTTCAATAATCGTCCCTACAACAACTATGCACGCTGTTCGATAATTTCTTCAAGATCTCGAAAGATGATACCGCTTCCGTCACGAAGCACACTTCTCAGCTGGCCAATATGCAGAATTACGGAAGGACAACGCTAGTGTCAACATTCCGTTGTCCCTGCTTCACCATGGAATTCCGAAATCAATATTATTATTCAATATGGTATAATTTGCAAGAAGCATCACATACTTCTGGCGCTTTTTACGCAAAATCTCTACCACAGAAGCCACAGAAGAAATCAGCACCAGTATGTTCTTCGACAATGTGTGTTTATACTGCAAGAAAGTAGGTCATCTCATCGCTGATTGCGGAAAAGGTGCGGCTGTCGAGCAGGAAACGATAAGCTCAAATGTCAATAACAATTTTGACTCAACTTCGAAAAGCAGTAAGCCAGGCACGTTCCTCGCAACAGGCCTAGCAGTTGATGCAGACTTCGTTCCTGTTGATTCTTGTGTTTCGGATCCCGGTACGTCACATGATATGACAGCAAACAAACAGCATTTCGGTACATTCGAGTAATTTCTGATCCCGCAACGCATTCAGACAGCAGGCGAGGGCGTTATCCTTGCATATGGATCCTTTATAATCAACATTGAGACAGTACTGGGTGACAGATGGTCATCTACAACTCTGAATGACGTTTGGCACGTCATCAACTTTATCTATCAGACAGGCTGTCAAGCATGGAAACGAAACTATGTTTTGTCACAACGATGTGCAAATTAGACGAGACGCTGAATTCATCGCAACTGGAAAACTCGTCGGCCCGCGCACGTCATAAATATTCGAGTCTGTGTTCCGGACGCATCAGTGAAGTCGAATCTCGCTACAACTGAAGAAGTACTCCAAGGCTGGCATGGACGCTTGGGCCATCAGGACAAACGTCACGTGTGCGATATATTATTCCGTGTAGGTATTTCGGTTAAGTGTTCAGACACCACGTCATTTTGTGATGGTTGCATTCTCGTCACATCGAAAACTGTTCCGCTCGCATCAAGATCATCCACAAACCGTCGGTGAACTGATTAACGCCGATGGAAACGACCTAACTCGACCGACTCGATTAATGGTTTCCGATATTATGTAGTCTTTAAAGATGACCAATCTCAATATATTCACATATTTTTCATGAAAGAAAAATCAGAAGTTGAGAAGGGAGATATTGCAGGCCATACAGTTATAGCCTTTCGTTCGGATTGTGGCACCGAATTTGACTGCGACGTAGTGTTGACTCAGTTACGAAAACGGGGCGACTAGGTTCGTCCATCATGTCCCTACATTCCTGAACAAAACGGTGTTGCAGAACAAGTAAACAGACATGCAGTTGTACTAGTTCGTTCGATGCTCTCCGTGAGCAAACTGCCGAAACGTTTTGGGCTCACGCATGTAATACGGCAGTATTTTTGACAAATCGCACGAGGAAGTCAAGTGTTCCAGGCAAAGCTCCATTCTAGTTGTGGACTGGAAACGCATTCAACAGTTCCGAATTCCTCTGAATTTTCGGATAAGAATGCTACGTCAATATTCCAAAGAAGTTTTGCTCAAAATTTGGCGACAAAGTAGTACTTGGATATCTCGTGGATACGTGAAAGAGAAAGATGGTTACAAGGTATGAATACCATCGACGCATCAATTAGTAAAGTCACCAGACATTGACTTTCGTCCAGAGAAGCTGTGCACAACAAACAACACCATTGAACTTGAACTTCAAACCCCAGAAGAGACCAATCGAGACCAGGAAATCAACAGCACTTCTGAAGACATCGAACTCAATTGTGAATCAACCAGCAACACTCGAGATAACGGAAATTCGGATCAGTATGACACTGCTGTCAGCGATACCTTGGAAGAGGAACCAACTCCTATCCAGACTCGATGCTTGGAACGGATGACCAGACAGCCAGTGAGATTTAAGGACTACGGAGTAGAATACACATCTCGTTGATCCCAGGCAAACAGTGCTGTGGCGTGAATGACAGAAGCCGTTCTGGAAGAACTACAACCAACCAACGACGCCATGAAAAGTCACTATTTGGATAAATGGGTGAGTGCAATGAACGAAGAAATAAGGACCTTTGAGAAAAACGATACGTGGGACCTGATAGCTTTACCATCTGGTGAACGCGCAATAGTCAGTCGTTGAATACTCACGTTAAAATATAAATGGTTCGATTGATCAATATCGCTCGTTTAGTTGCTCGAGGTGTGTTCCAACGGAAGAGCTTTGATTATGATGAAACTTTTAGCCTGTTGCCCGGTATGACGCGATTCTTGTCGAAACTTGTCCTCGTAAGAACTGCATTCTTATATGGTGAGATAGACGCTGAAATTTACATGACCTAACCACAAGGTTTCGACGATGGGTCAGGTCGTGTGTGTCATTTGAAGAAATCTGTTTACGGCCTTAAACAATCGCCTCGTTGCTGTAATAACAAGTTTCACTCGTACATGGAAAACAACGGATTCACAAGATCAACAGCAGACTCATGCATATACATCCGACAGACATGAGACAGAGAAGCTGCTAATTGCAATTAACGTTGATGATGGTCTCATTTCAGGATCAATACAAGATACAATTAACTCGTACCTGAGATTGCCATCAGAATTAAAGATTACTCTCTTGATTCATTTTTGGGAATGCAGCTAGAGCAAGTCAAGTCTCGTGTACGCGTTTCACAACAACCTTACGTGAAGAAAGTTTTACAACTTTTTGGCATAGAAAATTGCGAAAACACCTGCTGAAAACAAACAACCGGATGAATATCCAAGGATCCTCTCTCGGCAGCTCTGATCCATATAGATCAACGGTGGGTTGCCTGCTATAATTGGCCTGTGCACGACCTGACCTAGCTTATGCTGTCTCCAAAGTTGTTCGATCTTTGGCGGAACCTACAGTATCCGGCTGGGCCTCCGTTAAACGTATATTTCGATACTTGCAAGGTACCACTTATATGGGACTTCTCTACACTTCAACTGGCAGCGGACTACGGGCATACTCTGATGCAGACTTCGCTGGAGATATCAACATTCGAAGATCAACAAATGGTTTCGTTTCTCTCATAAACGAAACTGCTGTGTCCTGGATTTCTCAATTGCAGAAATCGGTTGCGCTTTCAACTACTGAGGCAGAATTTGTATCTTCTAGGAAGGGGACAAAGGTACTGGTGTGGTTTTAATAGGTTATTGTCCTGAGATCGGTGAAATCAGAAATGTTCCAATGCTATTAATCGATAACGCTAGTGCAATTTAACTCGTACGTGCGTGCGTGCGCGTGCGCGTGCGCGTGTGCGTGTGCGTGTGCGTGTGCGTGTGCGTGTGCGTGTGCGTGTGCGTGTGGCGTGTGCGTGTGCGTGTGCGTGTGCGTGTGCGTGTGCGTGTGCGTGTGCGTGTGCGTGTGCGTGTGCGTGTGCGTGTGCGTGTGCGTGTGCGTGTGCGTGTGCGTGTGCGTGTGCGTGTGTATGTGTGTGCGTGTGCGTGTGTGTGTGCGTGTGCGTGTGCGTGTGCGTGTGCGTGTGCGTGTGTGTGTGCGTGTGTGTGCGTGTGTGTGCGTGTGTGCGTGTGTGTGTGTGTGTTTGTGTCTGTCTGTCGGTGGGCGCTGTATCTCAAAAACGAATGATCCAATTGAGATGAAACTTTAAATTTAAGGTTTTATCGTTAAAAACTGGAGCTGAAGAGCTTTTGGTAGAGATTCATAAACCGGAAGTGGATGTTTACTCGAGGCGTTTTTTTTGTTTTTACCAATATTTTTCTAAATATACAAAATATTATGAAACTTCTCAAACAAAAGTTAAAGGGCGTGAAAAATTGAACAACTTTTATTAAAACATGTTTTTTATAAAATTCTTAACTTTCGAGAAAAAAATTAAAAATTGAAAATTTTGGCATTGTTTGGCAATTGCTAATAAACTATTGAAGCTACATGAAATTTATATAACAAATAGTTGTAGAGAATTCAAGACTGAACAAATTATAAAGAATAGTTTTTTTGCCTAAACCTCATAGTTTTCGAGTAAAATATAGGGAAAGTACTATGATGGCCACATCACCATTTTATTATTGTGGTAATTGGTTTCGTGCAGAATGTGTACAAGTGATACCTTCCGAAATAAAATTTTATGATGATGAAAGGAAGAAAACCAATGGAGCACGGTGGAAATTTAATATTAATTTCTCGAATACAACTAATGCATCAATTGTTAATCAAACAAGTAATATTGATGTCAAGTTAGACGAATGTTTACTTAAAATAAGTGAATTGGAAAAACTCAATTCAGATATGAACAACGAAATCGAAACTCTTAAAATAGAAATAAACAATCGTGATTCTGTATTAAATGAAAAATTTACCTCGCCTCATCAATTATTAATGAAATCAATGAAAAGGAGAAGAAAAAAATAATGTTATTTTATACAACTTGAAAGAATCATCTTCCAAATCAGTTAATATAAGGATAGAGGACGACCTTAAAGCAGTTATGAGTATTTTTCAAGGATTTGAAAACATGAGTAACCCTATTCAATTAATTAGAATGGGAAAACAAACTGTAAATAAAAATCAGCGCAATGAAATATCAGCAATATACGAAGAATTAAATTGTAGAAAAGAAAAAGGTGAAACCGATCTAATGATTAAATACAATAATAATCATCGGTTCATTGATAAACGTAAAGTGCATTCTCGAAAACAGAACTCTTCGAGTGACTTAAAAAACTAAATGGTTATTATCACAATGTGGGTGGTATAAAATCAAAATTAATTGAAATAAATATGAATATTAATTACTAAACGTAAAGTGCATTCTCGAAAACAGAATTCTTCGAGTGACTTAAAAAAACTAAATGGTTATTATCACAATGTGGGTGGTATAAAATCAAAATTAATTGAAATAAATATGAATATTAATTGTAGCAATTATGATATTATTGTGCTTGTTGAAACTTGGTTCAATGAATCTATTACTGATAACGAAATCCGTGGGATAATTATTGTACCTTTAAAACCGATGGAGGAGTAATAATTGCGGTTAGAAAAACATTTGTTTGCTCAAAATTAACATTATTGCATGACTCCGTTGAACAGGTTTTTATAAAAATTAAATCACTAAATTTAATTATTCGATCTGTGTATTTACCACCACTTTCTCATTTATCGAAATATATTAATCACTGCAAAACAGTTGAACAATTATGGACAGATAATTCTGAAATGAAATTTATAATTTTTGGTGATTATAATTTGCTGCATGTCTCGTGAAACAATGACAACTTAGGCGTGTTATGTGATGGCAATCCTACACTATATCAAGAAACAATCTGCGATTATTTCAGTATGCAGCACCTATTTCAAGTAAACTCGTTGCCCAACTCGAGAGAAGTATTTCTGGATCTGTGCTTCAGCCATATTCAAGAAATTAAGTTCCACTACCCGGCAGATGGGATAACCGAGTCTGGTATTCATCATTCAGTATATTATGTGTTTTGTTCCAATTAATACTAAGATCAATCATCTTCAATCTGCAAATTATTCTCTTTTAAATGAGTTTTTTGTAAATGTTGACTGGAATAATGTTTTATGTGCAAGTGATATAAATGTTGCTAGTGATGCTTTTTATAATTTAATTTATGATGCCGTTTCTATATATGTGCCCTTGAAATTTGTCAAATCCAGAAATGACCCAATATGGTTAAAGAACTAATTCAGCTTGTAAAATCTACTGATTTATTTCTGACTATCGAAATTTTCAACAGGTGCGGTTACAATGTAAAAATTTAAGCAAGCAATTATATTCAGAGTATATTCGGTAGCTTGATCACGAACTTGTAATTAATCCAAAAAGGTTTTGGAATTATATAAATAACAAAAATAATTGCAATAAATATCCTTCCAAAATGTCTTTTAATGGCAAATCATGCTCCAGCGGATATGGATCCGTTAATCTTTTTGCTGACTTTTTTGCTTCTGTCTATAGTGACAATAACGTACCTAAAAAATCATATTCGTATAATAGAAAAGTTGATTGTTCATCATTTTCATTTGATTTAAAGGACATTCTGGAG
>CAXAKX010000225.1:0-14748 GCA_963969525.1 Ontholestes murinus
ATACAGCGTGTCCCAAAAACCCTAAAAGTATCAAAGTTGTGTTTTTTTTAATGAAACACCCTGTATTTTATTGCATTTTTGGATCCTTCGATCAAAATAAGTGTGTGTTTTAATAAGGTTTTTATTACTTAAACCTTAAGGTTTTTGAAATAATTTGAATTTTGTAAAAATTTAACCTAATTTTCATGTTTCAAATACTTAAAAAGTAATTAAGTTATGCATACCAAATTTACACTGAAATGTAACAATAGATCATATTTTATTTTCCAAGTATAATAAATTTGACATCTTATACCGGGTGTAAAAAAATTGGAAATAAACAAATGAGAACTTTAAATGGCTATAACTTCATTTATTTAAATGGAACGCTATATTTATTAATTTATCAGCAAATGTACGTTTTAATTACCTATCGAATGGTATTTATATCTTAAATGTTAAGTCCTCCCGTTTTTACAGAAAACGCCAAAATATTGTTTATTGCACCGTTTTAGTACTTTTTAAGTAAAAATTTTAATGTATCTAGTTTTCCATCGTATTTAAAAACGTAAGATAATTAATTTAGTCTGTTACTTTAGTTTAAAAAGCCTGTCTTTTGTTATAGTTGTGTTATTTTGCGTTTTTGTGTTAGATCGTTAGTAATCGTTATTGTTTGAACATCGTTGTTGTATTTAATAGTAAAAAATTGAAAATTTACACTTCCAATTTCTTTAAATTCGTTTAATAGTCTCTCAAAAATGGCTGGCTTAGGGTGTTTTCTTTCGGGAAACCTTTAAGTATAAACTCGACAAGCCAATAAACAATTTTGATGACATTCTCCAAGCATAAAGATAATGCCAATACCTCCTTCTTTTGAGTAAATCTTTATTTTTTACCAAAAAATACAACAGCGATGTTCCAACAATAACGATTACTAACGATCTAACACAAAAATGCTAAATAAGACAACTATAACAAAAGACAGGCTTTTAAACTAAAGTGGCATACTAAATTAAAATTATCTGATGTTTTTAAATACCATAGAAAACTAAGATACATTAAATTTTTTTCTTAAAAAGTACTAAAACGGTGCAATAAACAATATTTTGGCGTTTTCTGTAAAAACGAGAAGACTTAACATTTAAGATATAAATACCATTCGATAGGTAATTACAACATGCATTTGCTGATAAATTAATAAATATAGCGTTCCATTTAAATAAATGAAGTTATAGCCATTTAAAGTTATCATTTGTTTAATTCCAATTTTTTTACACCCGGTATAAGATGTCAAATTTATTATACTTGGAAAATTAAATATGATCTATTGTTACATTTCAGTGTAAATTTGATATGCATAACTTAATTACTTTTTAAGTATTTGAAACATGAAAATTAGGTTAAATTTTTACAAAATTCAAATTATTTCAAAAACCTTAAGGTTTAAGTAATAAACACCTTATTAAAACACACACTTATTTTGATCGAAGGATCCAAAATTGCAATAAAATACAGGGTGTTTCATTTAAAAAAACACAACTTTGATACTTTTAGGGTTTTTGGGACACCCTGTATATTATGAAAGTAATTTTAAAAAGTAGCTCTAATAGACCACCATATATCCCCAAAGTGAAACTTTTTGAAAGTCACGTATTTTGGCCACAATATTCCGTGCCGTATAGCGTGAATAACCCTGTATATATATATATATATATATTGTAGCACTAGTGCTACAATATGTAAACAGGCGAGGGATATCACAATAACATAGTATTAATAATATTGAATCAGACTTGATAAATACATGTGAATTTACTTAATTTCAAAAAATACTTTTTCAATTGCACGTAAATATTATACGAACATTATAAAATTTACACACATTTGACTTTTGAATTGACTTTTCTCAAAAGAACATATAGCCGTGGCTACTGACATTAGAAATTACACTTCAAACTAAAATTTCGAATGTGTGGAAATTTACGCAAAATAATGGTAAGTAGTAATAGTAATAATACTTAATATAATAATAATAGTAAACTATTGATGATTTTCAACTTTTTATTTTACTCACTACAATTGTTTCGCTACACTGTAGCTTCTTCAGGTGAAGAAATATATATATATTATATTTCTTCACCTGAAGAAGCTACAGTGTAGCGAAACAATTGTAGTGAGTAAAATAAAAAGTTGAAAATCATCAATAGTTTACTATTATTATTATATTAAGTGATAATGGATTTTCAAAATATAAGTGCCTCAACAATCAACGAGATAGTAATAATAGTTTTGTTAAAAAATTCAAACCGATTTGATGTTTCATCATATACATGATCTCTAAGAACATCATTTCATAACTGTATCAATATTACGGACATTTTTAACAAATAAAAATTTTTTATTCAATGTCAATATATAGAAATCTATATTTGTTTTTTTTAATTCATATGTATAAGTAGAAAAAGTATAGTGTACAATTCGCATACAATGACCATTGCCCACTCGTATGAATTTCATACTCGTGGGCAATGAGTACATTGTATGCTCATTATACAATATACTATTGTAACACTAGTGCTACAATAGATATATTGTATACAATGGTTGCTATGACAATGAATATATAATATATACATAACATACAATGTAATACATTTCATAATCAAAAAGTAACCTATAATTATGTTATTTCATTATAGGAGTAGAAAATAGTATATTGTATAATGAGCATACAATAACTCTCATTGCCCACGAGAATGAAATTTGCCTTCGGCTAATGCAACAATTCATACGAGTGGGCAATGGTCATTGTATGCGAATTGTACACTATACTTTTTCTACGATTATACATATGAATTAAAAATACAAATTTAGATTTCTACTTATTAACCTTGAACAAATTTTTATTTATTAAAAATATACGTGATATTGATACAGTTATGAAATGTTCTTGGAGATCATGTATATGATGGAACATTTACCGTAGGGTTTGATTTTTGATTTTTTTAACAAAACTAATCTCACTATTACTACTTACCATTATTTTGCATAAATTTCAACACACTCGCAATTTTAAAATTGGCATAGCGCATAATAAGGCTAAACTTGACTGTTTTAGAGATATCGAACTTTGAAAATCATATATGTTTTACTTAATGGTTATGGAAATCTCCATAACAACGCTGCATCCTACTTACCTTTGACAGGTAACTGGATGGCTAACTATTTTTGTATAATTTATAAAAAAAAATGATTTTCAAAGTTCGATATCTCTAAACCGGTCAGGTTTAGCTAGTCAGTTATTATGTGCCATGCCAATTTTTTGTAGAATTTCGAGATGAATATGAAATATGGAACAATATACGGGCTGTTCCTTTAACGGTGAACGGAATTGCCAGTAAAAGTAAGAGAAAGAGAAACGTCAATAGGGAAGCCAACCGAAAACCAGACTCCAGATAATTAGTGATAATATTCGTGACATATATCCTTGAGATCTCCCTCCTTCCCAAAGGATGCAACTCCAATATTTATTCTACGTTAGCAAGTAATCTGCCAACATATACACCTCTAAAGTTGATAAGGAACTAAACTTAGGACCCAACTATAAAACATCGGACATATGTTATCCTTTGGGAATTCGAGAGACCTCAATTTAACCCACCACTTGTGAAACCGTCGACTGTTCACGTTTAAGTTTATTAAATTTGATCAATTGTTGCTTTTTAATATTATGAAATTGTGTGTTATAAGAAACACTGTCTGGTCTGAAACTCACTCATCGTAGATATAGGCAACTGATTCAAGGCTGATTGTTTAAGCTCTTCATTTTGTTTTTAAAGTGAACGAATCTTAGAGCACAAAATGTCAATTTCAAATTTTAAAACGTTACTCCCTAATCTTCTGTGAAATTCAAGTATACGTCGTTCTATCCGTTGGTTATTTGTGTCCAAATGTGAAGTGAGATTTTTAAAGTTGTTAGTAATGTGTGATGTAGTGATGTTGAAACGTTTACAGTTGTGAAGGAATATTTTGTGGTTACATTTCTTCGCCAACTTGGTGTTGGAATTTGATCATTTTTTCAGGATATGTGTAGTATGCAACACCAAGTATGGCAACCGCCAACGCTGAGCTTTATTAGGGCAATCACTACTATTTATTGAAAGTTACTTACAAGTTGAGTTTGATCAAAGTAAAAGATCGAATCCATGTAAAATAAAAACGCGAAACGTTTGCACAAACATCTATTTGTAATAAAACGCAACCATAACAGGATTCAAAGGTAAATAAAACGGGGAAATTAGAAGATTAAAACAACCATATCAACAATATAACTGCAAGGTAGACATTAAAAAAATAGAAACAGAGGGCTTCTGGAGTGCATCTTATGTTCGGGTATATCTTTTATTGGCTCCTCATGGTCGTTTTGAAAAGTTCCATTCTGGTCAGCCATACATCTTTGTACTGGGTTGTGTTAAAGCGTTTTAGTGTAATTTGGAATTTTATCCATCTATGGTCTGTCATTGCAAGCGTAAGATCAATGCAATTTTGGTAACGGGAGTTTATAAAGGTCGGTTTGTTACCTCTATTTACCATATCTAAGTGTCTACTTAGTATAAAGTCATGAAATAACGTACCCCTGCTGTTGTGTTTTTGACTGGTGGCTGGAGTCACAACTCACTTATAGGTGTGATCCTGTTTTTTCATAGTGCACCACCAGTGCTTCCATTTCCGGAGTTGAGGGCGGGGTGAACTAGTGTCGCGTAGTTATTATATTCCAAGTATAGCCTTACCCGAATAACCGCCAGGTCCTTGGTGGATAGGTGGGGTTATATTTGTTATTGGCATTTGGCGGCCCTGAATGATTGCTTGTAAAAACATAGATCAGATCATTACCTGGTTTGATTAGTCCATGACCCTGTTTTTCATTACCCATGGTTCCTGGATTAAAGCAATCCTGTACGACATCAAGCTTTCGGTCTAATATGGCCGTTGCAGCTTTACAGTGATGCATGTTGCATTGAATTACCTCTGTGGGTGTTTCGTTTTTTCTTATCTTCTTGTTTCCTTTATTTTTTATTTCACAGGTCAATTGAACGTTTGTATTATGTCTCACACGCTACAGTTGTGCTGCCTCTGGGTTCGAAGACAATCCCTGGGCTGCCTAAACCTCCACACACGTGCCCGAGAGCCCACAAAACAGGGACGTCGCACTGCGAACACCAGGTCTACCAAGGAGGATATAGCTTCCTGTAGTGAGTTGCGCACGAGACGCATCCAGGAAGGTGAAAATAATACACAGAGCTTAGCAAATATACAAGAAAATACAAAACAACAGATATTATAAATAACACGAAAGCATTTATAAATTTGTAAAGTTATATAACATAAATATGGGTTAAGTAATAAAATATTAAATATCAAGTGGTAAAATAATAAATGAAATTTATAAAAACTAATATACATAATAAAATATTAGGCAAAAACATATTAAACTAGTTCAATTTAATTTAAGCTGTTTTCATTTATTTTTGCAGTTGTCACGATAACCTAATAAGGCCAAGATACGGATTGCTCTTCTTTGTATTTTAAAAATGCGGTGGCGGCAGGATGAGTGCCCCCATATTGAAATACCATATGGCTTGGCTGATTGGAACTGCGACAGGACAACTCCTACCGTAACAGCTTCTTAGCCCCTGACTGTTGAGCATCAATGATACAGTAGAGTTAAAATCTAACGTGGCTAGCAGCAGACAACTGCAATTAATAAAACCATTCATTATTTTAAATCCACACACATCAAACATAACTCTTTTCTAACTAAAAGTTTTTAAATTAATTAATTTTTTATTAACTTTTTCCTTTGATAGTTGTACTATTAGTAACACGCAAATTGATTTTGTTTTATTCAATGTCTGTCGAGGTTTTAGCCAGAGAAGTAGTTGTTTCAAAATTAATTTGTTAGTAAGACTCATTGTTGTAGATTCACGAAATGTTTTCGTATTTTTAAATTTTTAAATTGTATATTAAAACATAAATGATTATTTTTAGATACAGTATCGTTTCCAGATAAGAAAATAATTCCAATCAAATTTAATAGATCAAACTGATCAAATTGAAAGTTAGCGCAGTTGTTACCGTTCGCATATTTTAAACCATGGTTACCTATTAAATTTTGTACATCATTAAAAAAATGTTTAAATATCTCTACGGGCGTTTCCCTATAACTTTATATTGAAGTTTCTTACTCTTCCATAATGAGAATTTGCTAAGTTATTTGTATTTATTTAACAATAATTATATTGTTATATTCATTTTTGCGGCAGATTTTACCTTTAAATATTTAATCGAGCTACTACTACTTTGAGTATTATATAGATAGCATCGACACATTGTAATATATACAAATTTTAATTTTACGTACCCTGGCTTCTTTCGACTTCCAGTACATGAAGTACTCCTTTTAGTTTTTAAAACTGTCTGTGTTTTGTTACAATCATTTTGACAATTTTAATAAATATAACCATATACTTTTGCTAATAAAGCTAAACTGATGACTAAAATTACACAGTTATATTTTATAAAAATCATCATATCTAAACATGCATATAATTACATCAGTTCAAGATTTAAGTTCATATTTGTTAATATTCTTTCCATTTTCCAATATTCACACGGATAAAGACATCTAAATAACTTAAATAGGCTACTACTGTATAATTTTTATGTTACAATTTACACTCGGAGTTATCAGTGGTTACTTTATGTATTGACATTTATTTTTATTATAGAGTGACAACGCACCAGTGGCAGGAAATGGGCGAATCAATTGTAAAATTCTGAAGTTTTATATTTATAATTAAATTTTCTATGAAATAATGTATTACACCTAATTGGAAAACTGGAGAATCATTAACTTAAGAACCAAACTCACGTAAATGTACACTTATACCATATTACTACATTATGCAACATTTGTTCAAAAGATCATTTTATTTAAAAAAAATTCAACTCCTTATCTAACTATTTATTGAATAGTGGTGCTATTAATTTGGTTACTATATTAAATCTGTTAATTAAATAAAACTCACGACTCCAAACCAATTTATTTATTACACTGCTGGTATAGAATACTAATGTGTACATACAACACCCTTCGCGCTGATTAACTCAAACTAAAAACAGCCCTGCAAAAGAGCCCTTCTAAAACTAAGTAACACCTTTGGCGTGGAACTAATTAGAAGGTACACATCTCAAAATATAAACATGAGTCGCATTAGGTGTTACTTAAACATGAATGATGCTGAAGTTTTTGACATAGAATGACTGGTTTCAGTTATCGCTTATTGAAATATTAGAATAGTGAAACGTGCTTCGAAAACTTTAGTTAATGTAATTTAATACTAAGTATTACATAAAAATAACTAAATAATAAATATATATTATCTCGATTAACTTCGAATTGAAACACGGTGAGTTGTGTTGCCATATAGTGGTAAAACATTGTGACCTTGTTTAAATTCCAAATATATTAGTTATATTATATCCTAATAATTTTAGTACATTTTTATAAATTTTGAAAATCGATTTACATTGTCAAAATTCAATAATAAGTTGCCAATCTTAATATTCAGATAAAAAATAGAGGTATTATTTATAGGTATAAAGAATAATACGATTGATGCGAAACTTGGTGAAATTAATTGTTTATTCGTTGGTACAAAAAAACACATTTATTTGACAGAAAAATATTAATAATGAATTACATTGCGTCTCGCATAGCAATGTAAGAATTTACCCTTCTAGGCTTACTTAAAATCAAATGGTCTATATCTGCTTGATGCATCTCATTCCAAGCAACTTCTAACTGATGTCTCAGATAATTCAAAATATTATGATTTAACCCAATGTATCTATTTACAAAAGTTTACGGTTAAGCCGGAATTTGTGTTCAAAGTTCAAATTTCTTTATTTATTTTGTTTTTAAAAATTTGACGTTTCATTCGATTTGAATGAAATTTATTATTAATAACTAATGATATAATTCTATGCGTGGTTCATTACTCATCTGCCTGTTGAAGCCACGGAGTCATAAAACAATTGTAGCAATATCTCTGCATAATAAAGTAAAACTCTTAAAACATCCGTATTTCATTAATTGAAATGAATAATGCATAATGGCCAAGTGACAGCCTCATCAACCTAATATTTAATTATACCTATGACTAACATAATGCTATTTAACTCAAATAATCGTAATAACAAGAAGTACTAAAATAAAGATAAAAAGACATACGAATGAAAATTAAAGCAACAGGGCTGTATTAAAACTGTTTAAAATTATAATATTGAAAAATCAGTAGTCGCACATCACGCTATCTCCACGGGTCATACATTTTCAGTAGATAATATAAAATTATTAAAACACTCGATCGACAACAAACTGAATATGTTGGAAGCAATTGAGATAAAAAATAAAAATTATTTATTGAATTTTGATCTTAGTCGAGTAATGGCTCGAAATTATTCCTAGTATAAATTTTCTGAAACTATAAACAATAAAATAACCCAAAATTTCAATTTTTTTTTTAACATAATAGTTAAGTTGGCTAACTTTTTATTCTTGACTTTTGTATTTATATTTTATGTCAGTTTGTGATAACAATTACTAATGAACATTTCGTGTTTTAAATGTACATCTAGTATTAAAATAAAAACAGTGAAGAAAAGGCCATTTTAAACACTTTGAATGATAACTCTTCACGTACTCAACATCCCAAAGGAATAACAGGGCTGTATCCTAATAACCTGTTTAACTACTCTTAAAGTTATACTATTCCTGCTAGAGGTCAATTATTGCAAAAAAATATTTGAATTACATTACGTCGCTGACTAAAAATATGTATTATTTCTCAATATTATACAGGGTTATTCACATTATACGGCACGGAATATTGTGGTCAAAATACGTGACTTTCAAAAAGTTTCCCTTTGGGGATATATGGGGGTCTACTAGGACTACTTTTTAAAATTAATTTCATAATATACAGGGTGTCCCAAAAACCCTAAAAGTATCAAAGTTGTATTTTTTTAAATGAAACACCCCGTATTTTTGGATTCTTCGATCAAAATAAGTGTGAGTTTTAATAAAGTTTTTAATACCTAAACCTTAAGGTTTTTGAAATAATTTGAATTTTGTAAAAATCTAACCTAATTTTCGTGTTTCAAATACTTAAAAAGTAATTGAGTTATGTATACCAAATTTACACTGCAATGTAACAATAGATCATATTTTATTTTAGAAGTATGATAAATTTGTCAACTTATGCAGGGTGTAAAAAATTGGAATTAAACAAATGAGAACTTTAAGTGGCTGTAACTTCATTTATTTAAATGGAACACCATATTTCTTAATTTTCCAGCAAATGCACTATTTAATTACCTATCGAATGGTATTTTTATCTTAAGTCTTAAGCCTTTTCGTTTTTACAAAACATGCCGAATATTGTTTATTTTTAGTACTTTTTAAATAAAAATTTTAATGTATCTAGTTTCCTTTGGTATTTAGAAATGTCGGATTGTAAGTTAGCCTGTCACTTTACTTTAAAAAGCCTGTGTTTTGTTATAGTTGTGTTATTTTGTGTTTTTGTGTTAAATCGTTTTTAATCGTTATTGTTTGACGATCGTTGTTGTATTTCTTAGTAAAAAATGAAAATTTACTCAGTGACAGTTATACTGGGTTTTTTTACAACTGACACTCTCACTTTCTTTAAACTGGTTTAATAGTCTCTCAAAAACGGCTGGCTTGGGGTGATTTCTTTCGGGAAACCTTTGAGTATAAACTCGAGAAGCCAATAAACAATTTTGATGACATTCTCCACGCATAAAAATGATGCCAATACCCTCTTTTTTTAGTAAATCTTCATTTTTACTAAGAAATACAACAACGATGTTCAAACAATAACGATTACTAACGATCTAACACAAAAACGCAAAATAACACAACTATAACAAAAGACAGGCTTTTTAAACTAAAGCGACAGACTAAATTATTATCTGACATTTCTAAATACCATAGGAAACTAGATGTATTAAAATGTTTATTTAAAAAGTACTAAAACGGTGCAATAATCAATATTTTGACGTTTTCTATAAAAACGAGAAGACTTAAGACTTAAGATATAAATACCATTCGATAGGTAATTAAAAAGTGCATTTGCTGACAATTTAAAAAATATGGTGTTCCATTTAAATAAATGAAGTTATAGGCACATAAAATTCTCATTTGTTTAATTCCAATTTTTTTACACCCTGCATAAGATGGCAAGTTTATTACACATTGAAAATAAAATATGATCTATTGCTACATTTCAGTGTAAATTACTTTTTAAGTACTTGAAACACGAAAATAAGGTTAGATTTTTACAAAATTCAAATTATTTCAAAAACCCTAAGGTTTAGGTATTAAAAACCTTTAAAATTTAATAAAATATAGGGTGTTCCATTTAAAAAAATACAACTTTGATAATTTTAGGGTTTTTGGGACACCCTGTATATTATGAAATTAATTTTAAAAAGTAGCCCTAGTAGACCCCATATATCTCCAAAGTGAAACTTTTTGTAAGTCACGTATTTTGACCACAATATTCCGTGCCGTATATTGTGAATATCCCTGTATAGTAAATAATAAAAAAAACAATTGAAGATGTTTTCATTCTACTTAATCTATGACAATTGTTATTCTGAAAACCAATCGTGCGACTTACCTTTCCATACGCCATAATATAATATAATCAATACAAATTTATAAAAATGTCCATATATGTATACTGTTATTATTTTAGATACATTTTAGAAAGTCTATTCATAAAAATAGATATTTATTGAATAATAATACCTATTTATCTTAACTGATTAATTATCTATCGTTAGTGTAGAGTTTTATTAATATTTTGCAAGGAAAAAAAATCAATGTTTTATAAAAATTACCTCAAACATTTACTTTTTAGTCATATCTTATTATAGAATCACGGATAGTACTATTTCAAAAATTAACATATACGACAAAATTAATTCAGATAACTAAAATTAGGTTTTGGTTAAAATTTAAACACTTTATAACAAAGACAACATTATATTTAATATATAGGAATTAGATCCAATACATACATTTTATTCTACACATTTTGGCTTACAGTACATTGCTTTCTTTATAATTAAAACACTCGATAACATTATTTTCATAGTTCATTTCTTAAAAGTTAATTGGAATTTTTAATTTTTATTACAATTAATTATCGCTAACTTTACATATATTCAAAGATTAAATGTTTTAAAACAAAATAAAAATAACTGGCGTTATGGGCAATATACATGCTAATTACATAAATATAATTTAATCCACATTTACACAAGTACTTTAACAATAAAATAATCATTGCAATTTTCTTGTTATTAAAGTTTGCGAAAATAATTCAAAAATTACACAATTATAGCCACACTTTGTTCACATATTCGCCATTTGTGCACAAATATAAACTAATAGTGTTTTTTTTAATATTCCACCTAAATCGCGTTTGTCTAAACGGCACAAGTTTTGGTGGTTTTTTGGCTTGATTGGAGCCTGGTTAATGTCATATGTAGATGGACGTTCATCGGTAATTCTGCGTTGATTCTCTGCATATAGAGGCGCTGGGACGATCCGGGACTCTCCGCCCACTAAATAATAACAATTAAGAATCATTAATACAAAATAAAATAAGATTATATAAGGTCATGGTTCAGCAATAACAAATATACAAAAGATTTATAATTTCTTAGATAATAAACAATTAACAAAAAGCTTCCTAAACATTTCAAGCAAAAATTTCAGTCACATCTAGAGTTGTATCGTAAATCTATTCAAAAAGAGTTAAACCTGTAAAATATATCAATTTATTTATGCAGTGTGGAAAAGGCAAATTGAATAAATTTATTATTTCGGAAAAATGTGATCCCTACCTTCAAACTCCTTTGAGTTATAACCACTAATTTTTAAATGGAAGAATTGGCTTGTGATATATCGTTTAAAAAGTCTTTTCATTCTCTATTCAAAATTGTTTTTGTTTTCACTTTTATTGCAAAAATTAACATTAAAAAAATAAAATCAATATTGTTTATTATGTAAAAAAACAACAAAATATATACGAATGTCAATGAAGTAGACAATTAAAATACTCACAACAAATGTCTTGGCAACATCCTAATCTTAAATAAAAGTTTCTTCTAAGTTAATTTAACATATCAGGCGTGTTAGTGATTTATTTTGTAGACTTTTAAGACACATTGTTTTGGATTTAACAAATGTTTGTATTTTAAAATTGTTAATTAACTCATTTAAATTAATGAAACACGGTGATTTAACAGTTTTATGTTATTAAGGAATGATTAGTCATCTGTTCGATGACTCCACGGTATGGTGTAACAATGGTAGCAGTGTCTCTACGTAACAAATCAAAACTCTCAAAACTCCTTGTTTTATTAATTTAAACGCATCGTTGAGTTTCTCCAAGTAAAATCCTCATCAATGAAATATTAGTTTTTTTTTACAACGACCCAAAGGTCTGTATGATATTTTAACCATTAATATGTATTATACATACATTTAAATAAATATAAATATTCTACGAATAGTCAAGATGCCCATAGAAGCATAACCGCTTTATTTTGGAAAAAAATCTTAGAACTAGACAAGAGGATTTAGACTTCACCTTCACTCAATTCAATATAATAATAATAATAATGAACTATAAAAAACCAGACAGTAGCTGTCAAAAATCTTCGCTTCTATGAAATGTCGTTACGGACGGCTTACTATAGCAACTAAACTATGCAGGATGCCATGTTGTGGGTTACGCAGATTACGTGATAATCCTACTCGTTGGAAATATGAGAGTATTCTGTCTAATTCAATGCAGAGCTCTCTCAAAATGCAAAGCTGTGCAACACTCCAAACGGCCAAGTACTCGACTTCACAAGAAGTTTATAGATGGGTAATCGAAGACTGTGTAGAGAAGTAAATAAAATTATTTAACTCTTACTTTGTGCATATAACGCTAGCTGCTTTTAACATGAATACCTTCGAAAGTACAATGCTAACAATTAGCTCATATGAATGCATTGGTTGACTTTATAAAAATATGTAAATATTATGCATAATGACTATACCATATGCATATGCTTTATAAACTAATTTTTATAATGATACATAGTATGTTAAATATGTTTAAAATATATTTGTAATGAAATTAAAAAATAAATTTTAATAAATCACACGCCTAAATTTTAACTAATAAATTTTGTATTAATTGATAATGCATCTTAAAAAAGAATTGCATGGTACTGTCACCTCATTGTTCAGTTTGACTTTCTTCATTTACGGATTAAATGATTAAATACGCTAGTACAGACAATAGTGATCAACCTGTTAATTATTTTGAAGCTGAAAAAGTTAATTCTGGTAAATTATTAACTATTACAACAGTCCGAGAGGTAAATTTCTTATTTAAATATGATTAACAATGAATAAAACACTTACTATGTTTTTAACCACTATAATTTATTATAATATATAAATATATTACAATTTGTACGACTTAAGTTTCGACTTTTGACAGTCATTATCAAGTGAACAAATTAACGAAAAAATTACATTTAAATAGATTTTGACAATTGAGTGAGGGGAGCAAAACGATTTACGGCGAACAGGTGCAAAAGATTAAGATTAAGATTATAAAATTTTGAAAAGCGGTGTGTGTACTAAATCGGTTTGCTCGTTTAACAGGTTAATGAGGGGATTACGATTACGTTTGAAAATTTCCGCGGATTCCAGGAGATTAAGCTTTGTACCTTTTGAACATTTATGTAAAATTTTAAGATTATGGATTTCGGGGAATGAATGTTTACATTCTAACGCGTGATTAGAAAAAGAACTGGAATTTTGATTTAGCCGGAATGCGCGAAAATGTTCAGCGTATCGTTTTTCAAAACTGCGGCCCGTTTGTCCTACATACACACTATTGCACTCGGAACATGGAATTTCATACACACCTGATGTCTTTAAGGGGTTGATTTTATCTTTTGAATTGAACAATAAATTGGATAGTTTGCAAGCAGGTCTAAACGCGATTTGATGATTTTGTTTTCGAAGAATGTGAGCAATTTCATCTGAAGTTTTACCATAATACGTTAATGTGATGAATGGATCTTTATTTGAATTTGGAAGTCTAGGATAAATGTAGGTCATAGTGTTCTGATAACGTTTTTTATTAATTAAATTTTGAATTAAATTGACTGGAAATCCATTAATTTTGGCTATTTCTAAAATGTTATTTAGTTCTGTGGCTTGATTGTTAGATGATAATGGAATTGAAAAGGTTCGGTGTATCATTGAATGGTAAGCAGCTAATTTGTGCGACAAAGGGTGATTCGAGTTAAAGGGAATAGTAGAATTTACGTTTGTAGGTTTCCTATATATATTGAATTCAATTCTATTGTTACTGTGGATCAAGGTCAAGTCTAAAAAGTTAATTTGGTTATTTTGTTCGCATTCCAATGTGAATTTAATTTTAGGATGTATATTATTAATTATGTTTAAAAATTGATCTAATTGGCGTGCAGTGCCACTGAAACATGCAATTATGTCATCCACATATCGATGCCAAAAAGAAATGTGTTTTCTTGTAAAATCTAAGTTAAAAATTTTTTCTTCTATCTGTGCCATGAATATGTGGA